>CATIWK010012649.1:0-44063 GCA_949634005.1 Mallotus japonicus | reverse complement strand
TTAAAAGCTATTCAAATTTTTAAAATATTAATTATGGAGTGTAATAATAAAAAATATAGTAAAAATAGATATTAAAATTAAAAATATTTATGTTATTTACATTTTAAAATTATTTACGATAGAGTGAGAATATAAAGTGATGGAATGCAAATATAAAATGACAGTGTAAAATTCTTCACCCAAATCAAAATTGAAAGATGAGTTAGGAGATTTAGAAAATAATTAAGGGGTGAGGCATAGTAATCTTGTTGGGTGTGCGACCAAAGTCTCACATTGGCTAGAAGTGGGGATGATCATGGATTTATAAGGATGGACAAATATCTCCATTGGTATAAGGCCTTTTGGTGTAAAGCCCAAGAGCAAATCCATTAGGGTTTAGGCCCAAAGTGGACAATATTATACCAATGTAGAGATATATGGTGTCTATGGACCAACAAGTGGTATCAGAGCCATGCCCCGAAGGTAGCCATGGTCGATGAATCCTCAGAATACAAAACAAAGGTGGTGGGCCCCAGTTAGATGACGATGTGATCCGTGGATGGGCTCTATTGGATAGGCGGTGTGCTCTGGATACTTCATGGACGTGTGGTGAAGTGGAGTTGACCTAGATAGAGCTAAACTCTCAAGTCATGTAGTGCTCTCCGGATGCTTCATGGACGTGTCCTGACCTTAACACGGTGAAGTGGAGTTGAACTAGATAGAGCTAAACTCTCAAGTCAAGTAGTGCTCTCCGGATGTTTCATCGACGTGTCCTAATCCCAACACGGTGAAGTGGAGTCGACCTAGATAGAGCTAAACTCTCGAGTCATGTAGTGCTCTCTGGATGCTTCATGGACGTGTCCTAATCCCAACACGGTGAATGGGCTCTATTGGATAGGCGGTGTGCTCTGGATACTTCATGGACGTGTCCTGACCCCAACATGGTGAAGTGGAGTTGACTTAGATAGAGCTAAACTCTCGAGTCAGGTAGTGCTCTGCGGATGCTTCATGGATGTGTACTGAACCCAACACGGTGAAGTGGAGAGGAATCCTAGTTGGTATAGAGTGGATGGATAGATGATCGTTTGAGAGGAGGCTTGGTGGTCCTTTGTTCGAGGGGACAATTGTTGGGTATAAAACCAAAGTCCCATATTGGCTAAAAGTGGGGAGGATCATGGGTATATAAGGATAGACAAATATCTCCATTGATACGAGGCCTTTTGGGGTAAAGCCTAAGAGCAAATCCATGATTAGGCCCAAAGTGGACAATATCATACCAATGTGGAGATATGTGGTGTCTATGGTCCAACAATTATCTATTTGACTATTCCAAATGCTAACGGCTTACAAGTAATATGTTTCAATAGTGTAAGCTTGTGAGGAGTGGTTGACAACAAACTTGATTGCTTCTCTTATTGCCATGACTTCGGCCTGAAGTGCAGAGTGACTATAGGAAGCTTTGGTTGACATGTGAATGATGCGGCCTATGGAATCTCTATAGATGAAAGCTTGTTTGATTCCAAGCAAAACTTGACAAAAAGAAGCATCATAATTAATTTTCTAGGCGCCTCGTAAGGGAGTTTTCTAATTAGTTTCTATCCTCGTGATTGATGTGTCTGTGGGAAGGCTAGGTAGTTTTTAGTTCGATTCCAAGCTTTGTATCCTATTCCACTAGTCTTGAATTTTTAAAATAATTAACATGAGATCCTCACGCTTGCCATTAAAAGATCAAATCATTTCGGGCCTTCCAAATATGCCAATATATTCCAGCAACAAGATTAATTAGATCTGCACATCCCTTAGTTGTAAGCATATTGCTTATTGCTTCCCACTAACTGAGAAAGGAATTGGATCCTACTTCACTTGGAATGTATCCCAAAGGACTTGCATGCCAGATGATCTTTGAATGACCATAGAGAAAAAGGAGGTGTTCTAATGATTTTGGCTATGGAGACATCTTTAATAGTTAGGAGAACTGTTGCAACCTTTGGTTCGCAGACCTTCACCTGTGGGAATGGCATTTTTTTTGCACATCTCCAAACAAAATTTTTTATTTTTGGTAGAATAATTAAGGACTAGATTGAATTCCATAACTTGGAGTGAGAGTTATAATTAGATGAAGAGGTGGACACAAGCAAACTATTATCCTGTGAGAGCTTTAGGAGTTTGTAGGCTGACTTCACTGAATAATTGTCTGATTTCTCATGGTGCCATACCATTTTATCCTGCCCTTCCCTGTTGCTAATCGGAATACATTGAATTACCTTTTTTTTTTATCTTCTGTTAAAAACTCTTGCACTAGATTTGCATTTCATTAACCTAATTGTTGATTTATAAGGTCCTTTACAAGATGCAAGTTACAGTCTTCTGGTTTTTTGGTGCGTAAATAGTGACCAGGTAATAAGGGAATCCAAGGCTCAAACCATAAGTTGATATCAGCGCCAGAGTTCACATTCCATATGCTCCCTTTCTTTATTAGTTCTCTCCCATGCAGTATGCTACTCCAAATCTAGAAGGGTTTCGGTTCCTGCTTGGCATTTAGGAAACTGGTGAATGGATAATATATACCTTTTAATTAGACTTTTTTTTTACCAACCATGATTCATTAAGTAGAGAAAACATACAAATTGATAAGCAAAGACCTCCAACAAAAGGTAGTCATCAATTTCACTTCTACTAGCATGAAACTATAGGGCAGAAGTAAATAACTATGACTAAACCTAAGAGAAGCGAAAAGACAAAAAAAAAAAAAAAGGAAGACAAGCTTCCTAAGATGTACTGGAGGATTCAATATTGCGGTGGGATGGGGTTGCTACATTTGGAGGCTTTGGAACGTTTGGGCTTCCTTCAAATTTGGATTGTCGGGCCTTAGGAGGAGAAAGATCATCTTGGGCTTGGGCTTCTTCAGTGGACAGTTTTACCACTTCCTTTCTCTTAAATTAGAGCCCTTCTTTTTTGGATGAGTCAATTCCCAAAGCAGTGTCTTCAATTTCATCATTATCCACCTGCATCCGCCTATTTACAGGAATTTACTGGTCATCATTTGATATACCTTGCACGTTATGCCTCATTTTCTAATAATTTCCTTAACTCGCGCTTAGAAGCAATTGAAAGATACTCGCTTTAGAAGGAGTAGCAGTGTTGAGAGAGAGTTTCTCAATGCACTTTGAGAGAGCAGCTGCGGAGGATCTAGTTTCCATTGACAGAGGTAGGTGCAGGACTGCTTTCGCTAGTGGCTCAGCTATGGTCCAATGGCCATAACAGCATTGTTGTTCACTCTTCTGTGAAAATCAGACAATTCTTAGTAATATGGTTGAATAAGCCACATAGATAGCATAACCTCGCCATGACAAGATCGAAAACAAAACAGAGAGATTTGCGTGTGCTTCCAGTTTTGTTACAAGAATCTTTGATATTCTTGCATTCAGAACATGCTCCATTTTTAGATTCATTGTCGAACAGAGCTATGTTGATAGATTTAGTGTTAAACTGAAGAGGTTTCCAGAACCACAGTGTAGATGGTTAAGTTGTTGGAGGTTGGGATCAGGTGCGGTTGCCAGAATGGAAAGATGATGAATAAGGTAGTTATGGCAGTGTTGGTGAAGAGGATGAAATTGTGAAAAAGCTAGGTTAAGCACACTAAAACATAGCAGCAGAAGTTGCACCATCATAAGCACTGTAATCATAGAGAGACTTTCTCTCACTAAAATATCTCTATCATATCTTACAGTATTTTACACATTCACATTTTAAGACATTGGAACAGAAAGATTCAGGTGATTGAATGAGACTCCAACCCATTTTGCTAAGAAGAGCCTTATGATAATAATAAAAAAAAAAACCGATATATAAACTGATATGATTAATGTTGTTGAAAAAAAAAAGGTAAAGTAAATTAATAATAGAGAACAAAGATAAAAGAAGCCAAGCTAATCAATAACCTTAAAACATAGCGATTATCAGCCAATAATTTACTTTGCCCTTAAAACCCATTCGTTCAGAAAAAAAAAAAATTATCGTAGTGATTAGCGACTAGCCAACCAATAATCATCTTACCTATATTCAAGTGTTTTTTTTTTTTTTTTTTGGAAGTAATTACCTATATTCAAGTCATCACCAACAAATTTGCATTATTGCATTCTAATATGTATTTTTATTTGTACGCTCGTTGAGCGTTTTCTTCCCTCTTTGTTTTTTTTTCCACTATTAAAAAAAATAAAAAATTCGATTTGAAATGAAATTAGATGTTACATAATATTTTAAGAACCAACAAACCCAAAATCCTTTTCTTCTCTTTGTAGTTTCTTTTTTTTTTTGTGGCATTTTTAGTTAAAATTAAAAAAAAAAACATCTTATTTACTAGTGAGAGAGTAGTAAAGTGGTAACTCCTTTCTAAGAGTATTTTAAGGTGAAGAGTTCAATTTCTACCATTGTTCCTTTAAAAGGGAGGACTGCCTCCTATTATGCAGCCCATCGAAATAAAAATCATATGACCTCTCTATTAAAAAAAACCTTATTTTCACACTTTAATTGATAAATCTAATTATAATCTCAAAATTTATGTAATTTTCTCATATCATTTTTTTTCTGTTTAAATTTATAAATTTATTGACAAAGTTTATACCATTGCCTGAATTTTTTGTAACTCAAAAAGCTTTACAATCCTCATATGAAAATTTATGTTCATACTGAAGTCTACATGAGACGAAATTCACCGCTTATGTTCAAAAGAATTGCTGATTTATAAAGGGACCGAGGACCCCTTATTTATATCAAAACTCCTTCACCAAAAAATATATATATATATATTTATAAATATATATTACAAAATTAGCATATGATTATAATATGGATAAATTACTACTTGCTCATTATAATTTGCTATATAATACTATTTGAATTATGACATTTAAAATTTATATTAATTTTGTTTATTTTACATAATTATGCTATTTACTCATTCTATTAAATTTTTTATCACAATTACTATAAACTGTGATGACATTATCAAATAAATACTATTTGTCTCCTCTGTTTGAACATATTATATTGTTTGCCTTCTCTAGCTATATTTGTCCCCTACTATTTAGAAATTATTAAACTGATTATCTTAGAATTTAACTATAAAGTGGTAATTATATCTTTTGAATAAAAATATAAAATATCTAAATCTAATTTTATATAATTAAAATTTTAATTAAATACCAATTAATTAGTATTAGTTCTAAAATATCTCTATTTAAATATTAACTTAAAATATTATATTCAAAATTTAATCAAATCAATTCTCTTTTTAATTTTGAAATCTAATTCTTTATTTGAATTTTTAGTTTCAATTATTGGATATATGAATTAAATTATTTAAAATTATTATTTGTATTCATAAATATAATTTATATACTCAGTAATCTAAAATATCAATTCAAATAAAAATATAATTTTAAAGTTAAAAAAAATAATTTACTTGGTTAATTTTTATGCAATATAAATATTTTAAATTAATATTTAAGTAAATATTTTTAAGATTGTGAGTAATTAATTGTTATTTGATTAACATTTTGATTAAATTAAAATTAGCTATTTTATATTTTTATAAACATATTTTTAAAAAAAATTATCATTTTTATAGTCAATTAATGATAATTTTAATATAAATTTTATTAAACAATTAATTTAATAATAAAATATATTTTGTAGATCTTAGGGGAAAAATATAATATATTCAAATAGAGGGGACAAATATTATTTACTTGATAATGTCATGTCAGTTAATGGTAATTGTCATAAAAAATATTTAACAAAAGTGGTAAATAGTAGAATTAAGCAAAATAGAATGGGCAATTAATATAAATTTTAAATGTCAATAACCAAATAGTATAATATAGCAAACCATAGGAAGTAAATAGTAATTCACCCTTATAATATATTTAATAGTTGAAGTATTTAATGAATTTGATTAAATATTTTTTATTAAAATTTTTATTTTTCTTCCTCTCTCATCTCACTGCAACAATTGTAATCTATAATTTCAGAACAACTTGTGGCTAAATTATAAAATTATGTAGCTAAATGTTTTAACCACGAAAATAGATTTTGTAGCTTGGAGGAATAACAGATGGCTGGGCTAAAAAGTTAGCTACATAATTTAAATATTTTGTGACAATTTTTCATATTTTTAGTTACATAAATTATGGTAATGAAGTGAATTGTAAAAAATATTAAATTTAGTTTCTACGAAAATATAAATTATGTAAATTTAGTTGCTACGAAAATATTAAATTTAAATTATGTAAATTATGTAAAAAATATTAAATTTAGTTATGAAAATATAAATTATGTAACAAAAAATTTTAATTATTAGCCACAAAAGTATTGTTTTGTAGCAAATAAAATATATCCAGCTATGGAATTATTTGCAACAACAAATAATACATATGGAGATAATAAAATGGTATAATATATTTTATCCATTTAAAATTTAAATTTTAGTTTAAATTTTAATTTTATCTTAAAAATTACTTAACTGTAGATTATTTTTTAAAAAATAAAAATCTATATCATTTAACATAAAAGAAGCTAATGCTTTCTATTTAATAATAGAAAGGGAAACTATTTTTATTATTTATTTTTACCTTGGGATTTAAGTCTTTTTTAGTGTCACATTTACATTTTATTATTTGGCTATAATTTTAATTTTTGTAACTAAAATTTTATATAATTAGCTACAAATTTATCTATTTGTTTCTCCAATTTTTAGCTAAAAAATATTTCATGTTTGTGTCTAATTAATATTATTAGATACAACTTTAATTTTTATAGCTAATTACATGTGGCTAAATATAAAATATATATTTAGCTATATAATTTTTAATGTATGTGGCTAATGAACTTTTAACTTGTATAATTAGCTATAGAGTTGTAATTTTCATGGAAGTACATTATTTCTAGCCACATTTTTCATGTTTGTGGCAAAATTTCGTAGTTGTATGTGTAAATTATAGTAATGTCTAATAGTTGAAGTATTTAATTATTTTTATTAAATTTTTTTTATTAAAGATGAGTATTTTATTCAAATTGAATCCAATTGACTTAGCTTTTTTGTTCCACTAAATTAAAATAAAAAAATAAATGATAAATTTCGCAAGTGATTATATGTAGCTTTGTGGTTAAATGATCATTCAAAAAACTTCAGCATTTTAACTATTTTTTAATATCATTAATTTACAAATTCAGAAAAGAAAAAAAAAATGAATTTGAAGCTTAGAGATTTGATCCTAAGACTTTTAAAAGAAAGAAATAAATTTAAAGCTTGAACTTAAGACTTTTAGCAAGAAGAGAAGACGAATTCTGCTAGATTACTTATGCACATTTTATATATTTTATGATGCATTGAGTGAGAAAAAAAATATATATAAGGCTAGTACACGATTAACTCTTAAGAAGAATAAATAAGTTTCACTTCTTTCTAAAAAAAAAAAAAGTTCACTCATACAATTTTTTTTAAAAAAAACACAACTGACAGAAAATTGTTTGTATTATTTCATAAATGAAAATAGGAGAACAAGGCCCCTATTTATAGGGAGGCACAATCCACCAACCCTAATTAAATAAAAAAGTGTTGTTCGAAAAAAAATTAAATAGAAAAGTCTAATTCTAGTTAAAGTAGAAAAATTAAAATAGAAATAAAATAAAATCTCAATCAAACTAGGAAACAAAAATAAGCCTAATTATGTTAGCTTTGACTAAATAGGAATAAAATAATTTAGGTCTTGTGGGATACACATTTGGTCTTATGTCTCTCGGCCGGTCCATAGACGAGTTAGACAGATATTCTACATCAGTCCTCTTTACTTGAAAAAAACTTGACCTTGAATTGTTTGGAATATCTAGATACAATGGCTCATCAGATGAGTAGAAGGGATAAATATTTGCAATATCAAATATCTTGGAAATTTTCATGCTATCTAACAAATCAACAACATATGCATTGTTATTGATCTTTTTCAAAACCTTGTAAGGACCATACTTTTTAGGCTATAACTTGCTGTAAGTGCCGACTGGAAATCGCTCATTCCGTAAAAAATCATCACCATGTCATCCATATCAAACACTTGGACTCTATGATGTTTGTCAGCTGCTTTCTTATATGCGGCATTAGCTTGCTCAATCTTTTGTCTAACCTTCGCTTGAACTGTCTGCCACTGTTTCGCCATATTCTCTACAACTGCACTTAGACTTGACACCTTTGGTAGCTTAATCAGATCAAGGGCATGCTGAGGTGCTTTCGTATAGACAACAGAAAACAATGATTTTCCTATATTCCTATGAATAACACTATTGTAAGCAAATTCAGCTCGCACTATTGCCAAATCTCACGACTTTGTTCTATCTCCACATATGCTACGTATTAAATTATCCAAGGTTCAGTTGACATCTTCTATTTGACTTGCTGTAGTTTAAGGAAGAGTTAAACATTTCCACAGAGTCCTCTAAAACTGGCCAAGGAACTTGCTATCTCAATATGAAGTTATGGTCTTAGGCAAGAAATTGAAAAAGAAAGTGATGTGGACATTGAAGAAAAATTGATAATGGGGTTGAAAAAGAGATCAAAGGCGAGGTTGAAAATCTCAAAAGTGATGTGAGTTTGTTAGAAAAATAAGAAGCTCATGGTGTAGTATTGGTCCAAAAATCTAAAGATCTTTTTGATGAGCTGCAGTATATTGATTTCTTTGAAGTCATAAATTTTGATTATATTGCTATTAATCCTCTTTTAAAACTTATAGATGCAACAAAATCTTGAATTAAAGCTCTTCTCAAAGGCGCTCAGGCATTCAAAGGATCTATTTTTGGTATAGACAACTTCAATTCTCAAGTACAAACTCGAGGATAAGTTTTTTACAAGTGAAGGTGACTGGCGCAAGGTGCTCATGGGTGCATGGAAGTAGTGCACAACTGTACGTATCCTCTAGATGGTTGTGCCTAAGGTAGATCAACTTAAAGTGCAAAGTTTGGAACCAGACATGCCAATTTGCAGTTTTGACGTGGCTGTGTTTGCAAGCGCATAATTCATGACAACATATGCACATGACTATGCATCATCTCAATACAGTCGTGCATCACGAACATCTGAATTTTATTTATTTGAATTTTCGTCTTATTTGATTATTTTGGATAATTATTTTTATTCATATTATACCCAAACTATACATAGAAAAATCTTTCACTCACTGAAAAGTGAAACCCTGTGACTAGATCGTCCTAAAGACGACCCATCTGTTGGCTTCACATCAGTTAGCCTCTTAATTAAGAAAAGATGGACTTGTTGAGAATGATTCTGATCTAGTTCATGGACGAGTCTTTCGCGAGTTCCCTAGCCGACCTCGTTACAAACGTTTTCTTTGGTCGCCCCTCCCCCCTCCCTCTAGCTGCCTACCTACTTGTGCTCGGTAATAAATATGACATAAGAAATATCAGTTCTAGCGGTCGGTCTATAAAGCAAGATGACAGGGCCGGTAGCCTTCTCTACATAACTAACAAGAAGTGGAGTGGTTTTAGGACTCAAATGCATTTGAGAGTACAAATAGTTGTTTTTAGAGTTTTGTTAAGATGGTTATAAATTTTAGGGAAAATAATCAAATCTATCTTGAACTATAGGTCAATTATCAATTTCATCCTAATTCCAAAGTGGTATCAATTTGCTCCTCTAACTTTCCAAGTTGTTCCAAATCTATCCAGACGACATTGGGGTTGTGCCAGAGCTGACATGGCATAAGAGTGGCTGACATGGCAAAAAAAAAATTAAAAACTTAATCAATTCTATCCTCAACTATAGACCAATTATCAAGCTAATCCTAATTTCAAATTTAGTGGTGTTTATTTTTAAATAAATTTGACCAATAATTTTCACACTTTAAAATCACTTTTAAGAACAAAAATATTTTTTTCTAAATGATTTCAAAATAATGGAATGATTTTTTGTACTCAAAAAATTTTAAAAATTAGATAAACATATTGGATTTCAAAAATATCTAGACTCTAATAATACAAAAATAAAAGATTAAGAGTTTAATTTTTAATACAAAAATAAAAGATTAAGAGTTTAATTTTATCAAAATAAACTTCAAGGAGATAATTAAATTTTGAAAATAATTTAAGAATTTTTTATACCTTTTACTGCACTACAAATCAAGTTTTAAACGTTTTTAAATCAGACGTTTGATTAGGGATTCATTTGAGCTATTTTTTTAAAAAAATTTGCATTGTAGACATCCAATTTGAAGGTAAGGGTGATATTTATTCTTTTGAAAACATTTCAAGAATTTTTTTTGTTTTTCCCTTTTTTTCAATATTATTTTTTCTTTTATTTTAATTTGCAAATAAGAATTGAATTTTTTTTTTTACATTTTCCAACTATATTTTGAGCCTATTTGGTTAAACTGTTGCTGATAGCTGATAATTGTTGTTAGTAGCTGATACTAATTAATGTTATGTGTTTAGTAAATTCATTTACAACTGTTGATGTTTATATGTTCAATGATTGTCATATATATTAGTTAATTTTTAAAAAAATTTCAAATTTTACATTCATTATAATTTATTTGTTTATATGCTCAATTGTATTTCATTATACATATTAATTTTAATTAATATTTTATATTTATAATTTCATTAGACATATTAATTTTAATTAATAAATATAATTTTATAACTTTGAAATTAGGATTATCTTGATAATTGGTCTATAGTTGATGATAGAATTGATTAAGTTTTTAATTTTTCTTCCCATGTCAGCCACTCTTATGCCACATTAGCTCTGGCACAAGCCCAATGTCGTCTGGATAGATTTGGAACAACTTGAAAAGTTGGAGGAGTAAATTGATACCACTTTGGAATTAGGATGAAATTGATAATTGACCTATAGTTCAGGATAGATTTGATTATTTTCCCTAAATTTTATCAATTTTATTAAAGCTTTTGCTTTATTTTTCTTTATATTGAGAATTATATCTCTAGATTGAAGCTTGTTTATTCTAGTTGATCAATTTTTTAGTTTAACTTTTGATATTCAGAATTTATCAAAATATGTAATCCAGTTTGATCTGAATAAAAATATAAGGGCGGTAAATATCTTTCAACAACAAATGTAATACAACTACATACATTACCATTCGAACCTAAAATTTTTTACTAATTTACAAGAGATTTTTTTTAAAGAAAAATGTATATCTATTACACATATATACACTAATTACTGAAATTATTATATATATTGAAAATTTTCATTAAAAAAAATGAGATTATTAGTAACATACTATAATAGAAATATGAGGAAAACTTACAAAAGGCAGCAATAGAATTTATGGTTAAACCTATCACTTGCAGTCTTAACTTTTATAACCTGATCAAGAACATAGTAACATTCCCGCTTTGCTTTTTTAATTTTATTTTTTTGGTAAATAAGGTAAATATAGACAAAAAGCATCAATAATTCCTTTGAGCCATTTTTCTGAGTAGTTTTTTCCAATTCAAAATTTGTATATACTGAATGATGGTTGAACACTTGGACTCACAATTAGATGCTTTGTAAGTAGAGGTTTGGCAGTTTTAAAGCATTTCCAAAAGGTTGGCTAATATGTCATTATAGGAATAATGCTTGGTATTGATTGGTTGTCTATGGGGTCTATTAGTTGCAGAGTAGTAATGCAGTGAAGTAAAGCATCTCATAAAGGGGTGATTATTCAATTTATTCAATAATGGTATATCAGCATGGCAATTAAGGGCTCAAAAAATTTTATCGTTTACCATTTTTAATGAAAATCCCAAAAATTAATTGATGTGGTTCTAATATACATCCAATTAAGTTTTCACTGAGTGCATTGAAACATTGAGTTTTAGTGGTCCATTGCCAAGTTTCTGTTTCACAATATATTAGTTCTCCCACGAGGTTTTAGCTATCAATCAAGCTCAAGGAATATACCTTAAACTAAAAGTCAATTATGAAAGTTCTATATATGTGCCTCATTATATACATTGCTTTTGGATCCACTTAATTACAAGGGCGGAGCCAGAAATTTAGTAAAGGGGAATTTAGCCAGAAATTTAGTAAAAGAGGGGTCAATGTTAATATTCAATATTAAAATAATTATACAAATTCTTTTAGAAGGGCCAGATTAATATTTAGTACTATATATTAAGTAAATTTTAAAAAGTTTGGGGGGACCCGAATTCCCCCTTGCCCCCCTATTGGCTCCGCCCCTACACTCAAAACAAATCACAAGTTATCAAATCAAGTACAAAGATAAACACATTATATATACAAGGACCGAATAATATGTGGAAAAAACTATAAAATCTTATCAAGAATAAAGCAAAGTGTTTTTTCTTATAAAAAATGAAAATTTTATTTATTAAAAATTAAAAGTACATATCGATAAAAAGACAATAAAAATAATCGTATAATTAAAAAATATCAAAATAAAATCTCATTCAAATGGTGAAATTTCTTATTATTATTCTTTAATGACGTTGGTTGAACTCTTGTATCAATAAGTGCACGGATTGAATCAATCCAGAAAATGTAAATCCTCTCAACCCAACTTAAAAGTCAGAGAATTTAAAAAATAATTCTTTAGATCCGAACTGAAAATTTAAATCTTAGTCTCCGAATTACTCTAAATTTTCATGACAATTCGGACGGAGATTTAGAGTAAATGGAAATTTCAAAATGGTTCATAACAAAGTCAAAATTCAGAGATTTTAACAAAAGTATGTAGTTATGAACAAATTTATATATATTTTCTCTTATTATTTTTATTTATATTATACTAAAGCTTAATTTTAATTAATTTATTTAAAATTAATAATAAAAATTATATTTATACATTATATTGATAATATGATTATTTTTTGCAAATTCTATTTTTATAAATTTTATAATAATAATAATAATAATAATAATAATAATTATTATTATTATTATTATTATTATTATTATTATTATTATTAATATGAACATATAAGGCAAGATAACTATAAATTTCACTATAAAAATTTTATTTGCAAATTTAAATTTTATTTTGTGATTTAAACATGCATTGAAAATTGATTATAAAAAAATTAATTAATGAGTATTTACTTTATTTGAAACAATTAATTGGTATTTAAAATCTCATATTATACATTAAGTTAGCACTTAATTAGTAATAAATTGTCTAAAATAAATTATCTATATACAATTAATTATTAAAATGATATTAAAGTTCATTTATAATATAATTCTAAACTTCTAATTTTATTAATTATCAATTGTTAGCTTTATAATACATCATTGGAAATCATTAGAAAAAATAAAGATAATAATTGCTAGTAAAATTATTGAAATAAACAAATAAATATGCACCCACACAAATATATATAATTCTATTAAATTATTGGTTTTAGTTTCTGTTTTTCAGTTTGATACAGTTCGGTTCAGTTCTTACTTCAAAGAATCCATAATTTTCAGACACATCCTAATAAAAATTTTGGGAACAATTTAGAGAAAATCAAATAGTCAAAGGAGATTTTCGAGTCTGGATTTTTTGAGATAGTTTGGGTTCTCCAAGACCCATTCTCAGTCCTATTTGCAACTCAAAAATCTGTGTACTTCACTCAATAGTTTTGTTTGGCCATAAATTGACGTTCTGGTCTTTTAATAAGTTCAATTATAGAAATATTAATAGAAATTTTAAAACTAAAAGATGCAAACTCCATAAAGAAAAAACATGAAAATCCAATTAAGAGTATTAAGAACTCTATAAAGGAAAATTTTAAAATTCTAATAAACATACTAGATTCAACACATAGAAAATGAAATAAAAAAGAGTAATAAGGGACCATCGTTAATTTAAAAAATGATTGGCAATGGCCAATATGAAGTTTTTATGAAAAACTAAGAACTAAGAGAAAAAAAAGAGAGAAAAAGGCGGTTGTTAAGTAAAGTCAGTTTAATAAAAGGAACAAATGCAATAAAGTATCATGTGGTTGGACACATTTTCACCCAAAGGTTTATAATTTTCTTTTTGAATATTTGGAGGTTTGTTGTTTTTGTTGTTATATATATATATATATTTTTGGCAAAATCAAGTTCGGTTGAATGTGTGAACGTACCAAAGGAACAAAGAAAAACCTGACTTCTTTTAGACAATATGAATTCTCAAGCATCTTTACCACAATTTACTTGAATCCCAACAAGAAATTTTATGAATTTGACAGTGTAATGTAAAAGAGAAATTTTGTTATACACAAAAATTGCAAAATAGAAGTTTTTGTATTGAAAATTTGTTTATAAGCTTACACAGTACATGAAAAATGAAGATAATAAAAACTAAAGAAACTAGAAATAAAGTTAAAGCGTTGATGTTGATTGTTGTGTTCGATGATGATGATTGGTTATTCCCCCTTCACTGCTTTTTCTTTTTGCTTTTATAGACTACCAGATTTGATACAATCTTGATGCGATCCTAGGCTTAGTTCTTATCAATTCATATCTTGGTAGCATGCTTCAGTATTTCGGCTATAACTTTCTCTACAAAAGTCAGATTGAGATAATTTAAAATGATATAGAAAGCTAAAATAAAGAGCTACAACTTTGATGGAGATGGCTTGGGCTAATTTGATATTTTTAGGGGCTAAAGTCGTAAACACAACTATGTGCCTTATAGACATGGTTGTGCCTTATTCACATCAATTTAGAGTGGACAATCTAGAGGCAGCCACAGCTGTGTGCTTCTTCACACACGGTTGTGCTTGAGAATTTGTATTTTTTTAGTTTGAAGTGTATTTATTGCACACAGTCGTGCATCTTTTCGAACATAACCGTGTGTGACGAAATTATCTTATTAATAGAGTTTTTGGATGTGTTTTATTCAATCATCCTAAACATTGATTTTTTTTCTTATTTTATCCTTATTTAACCAACATTATAAAGTTTTAGGCAATGGAATGATTGTTGGAATGGAATTGAGATAAAAAGGGTGTATATTCTATGAAGAGTGGCTATAAGTTCCTAATGAGGTTGCAGTTTCAGCACCAGTTTCACAGTGGGAATAATCTCTAGAAGAAGTTATGGGAGCTTAAAACCCCTCCAAAATTCAAGATCCTCACTTGGAGGGCATGCACAGGTAGTCTTCCAACTAATTACTCTCTTTGATTGAAGAATGTTGAGGTTGATCCCTCTTGCCCTGTGTGCCATAAAGACATTAAAAATCTTACTCTTTCTAATTTCTTGCCCTTTTACGAGAATGTGTTGGGAACAGTTCGACATTGCTGTTTTAAATATGAATAAGACTTAGATAATAGATTGGTTATTCCATACATTTTCTCAGTGTAGTACAAATTATAGCAATTTGATAGTGTCTCTAGCTTGGAGAATCTAGCAAAACATAAATGATACGGTATAGAGTAATAAAGAGGATCAACAACTCAGGTGGTTAAGGAAGCAAAGAGTAGTTGAGTCAATGGCAATCAGTACAGGCTCATTTACTTGGATACTCTTCACTTATGAAAGGCTAGCGTAATGTTAATCGGTCTCCCCCTTCTCAAGGTTTTCTAACATGCAACACAAATGTTGCTTTGTTCATGGATTAAAAGAAGGCAGGACTTAGGTGTATTATAAGGGACTCTCAAGGACATCTAATAACAACTCGTCAAAATATGGTATTGGTGTTATGGATCCCTTCCTTACTGAAGCCATCAGCTTTCGAAAAGCTCTCAACTGGGTCAAAGAACAAGGCCTGTCACACATTTGTTTCGTATTGGACACTTTATTATCACCCATGCAGCTAATGGCACTGTCAAAGGCTGGTCATATTTGGGTTAAGTAATAAATGACTGTAAAGCTCTATTAAAGGAGATTAGTCATAGTTCTGTTAATTATGTAAGCAGGTCAGCGAATTATGCAGCCACATCTTGGTTAGGGAAACTGGTTCTTTATCTAGCCCAAAGGTTTAGAGAAATGACCCTCTTACCTTTATATATGATGTTCTGATCAGGGATATAAGTCATTAATAAATATCTCTTCCTTTCAAAAAAACCAACATTATAAATAGCTTACTTAGGGCTATAAAATAAAATTTGGTTGAATTATATGATTATTGAGAGTTTCTCTCTGAAAGCTTTGCTTTCTTTGTGTTCTTGAATGGATGCAATTCAGAATTATCAAGGGATTGATCAAACCTTGTGGCATATTTACGGATTAGGGTTTTAAGGATTTAGTTTCCTTAGGGTTCTAATTTTGATCAATATTCAACTTGTTATCTAGCGATCCTTGGGTGATTCTTAAATTAATCTTAGGGTCTCAAGTTCATTGCTTGCAAGTCCATATAACTAAAAGGTTTAGAAGCGCGATTCCTATGGGTTCCTCTATTAAGTTTCTTTCTCATTAAACTTGTAATTGATTTTGTTGCTTGCAGGCTACTTCTTCCCCAACTTTTTAGCTCTTCATAAAATTTCAGAAACTCCTTGTTTATTTCTTTCTCATCACCTCAGCTCCTCAGCTCCATCTCCAATAACGTAAATTCTAAAAGATTCAATTTCTAGGAACTTTAATGTTACTTCTTCTTTAAGACTGTTTATGGGTTGGATTTTTAAGATTAATTATTGACTAGTCAAAATTTATATTTGAACACAACCAATTTATTAAGTGACTAGAATTTTATGGCGACCCGATTCAAAATATTTTGGGAGCTCGACCTAAATAAAATTTTTTATGGAGGTCTATGGTGGAGACGGAGGGCAAGGGTCGACGCCCTTCGCGGTACTGACTTGACCCAATTGGAGCGACCTGATTTGATGTAGGGTGTTATATATATATATATTACATCTGGATATTTGGTGATTGTACTGTGTATGTGAAAGCAGAAATCAATAAAATTACTCTCTCTGTTCGTGGACATAGGTCACATTGACCACACCATGTAAATCTCTATGTTCTTATGATTTTTCTTATTTAATTTCTTTATATTTACTGTTTAATTTTGCAATAAGTGGTATCAGAGCCTTAGTGGTTCGAATTATGGGCACTGTTGTTGAAGATGTTGCTTCATAAATTTAAAATTAAGAAATTCAACGGTTGAATGATTTCACACTATGGAAGGTGAAGATGAAGGCTCTTCTGGTTTAGGAGGGATGTGCAGCAGCATTGGAAGGAGAAGAAAAATTACCAGCAATTATGGAGGCAGCAGAAAAGGCTGCAATTATGGCTAAAGCACGTAGTGCAGTTCAACTTAGTCTGAGTGATGAAGTTTTAAGGGAGGTTGTTGACAAAATGAATGCTGCTTCGTTATGGAAAAAGCTTGAAGGTAAAAACCAAAAGAAATCCTTAACGAATCATTTATATAAAAAAAAGCATTTGTATACTTTGAGGATGAAGGAAACTACACTAGTTAAAGACCATGTTGATAATTTTAATCGAATCATCCTTGATTTATAAGGTGTTGGGGTTAAGATTAAGGAGGAGGATTAATCTATAATTCTCATGTGTTCCTTGTTGAATTCATATCAAAAATTTATTGACACTATATTGTATGGAAGAGATATTCTCTCTGTTAGTAATATAAAAGATGCATTGTAGTCTAAAAAATTAAAGAGGATAGTCTCAGGTTCCATTGAAAGCAGTTCAGATTCGGAGGAAGGAGCAAGAAAAGGAATGGTGCTAATAAAAATAAGTCACGTTCAAAATCAAAGTCTAGGTCCTAGACCTAAATGTTATCACAGTAAAGAACTTGGGCATCTTAGACGTGATTGTTCACAGCAAAAGAATGGTAAAGAGAAAAAGGAATCAGATGGTAAAGCCAGTGCTAGTATAGTGCAGGAAAACTATGATGAGGGTGAACTTGAAGGTACTGATGTTTTGACTGTTAGTACTTCCAGTTTTTTAGATACATGGGTGATGGACAATGGTGCTTCTTATCATATGACTTCCAACAAAAATTGGTTTCATTCTTTTAAAGAATGGCATAGCATTGTGACGTTGGGTGATAATGAGCCGCTCCCTGCCATGGGCAGTGGTTCACTGCAGATCAAAATGTATGATGGAATTATCAGAACATTTGATGCCTGGTATATTCCTAGTCTATGGAAAAATCTGATTTCCTAGGGTGCTCTTGATAAGCAAGAATACAAGTTTGCTGGTAGTGATGGGCATATTAAAGTCTTGAAGGGTGTTATTATTATGATGAAAGGTAAATGGCAATATGGTATTTACACTTTATTAGGAAATACAGTGACAGAAACAATGGTTATTTCATCTTCTTTAAAGCAAGATAATGATTGTACAGAGTTACGACATTACAGATTGGATCATATAAGTGAGCAGGGGTTGACAATGTTGAGTAAAAAGGGATTGTTGAAAGGTACTGAAACTGAAAAATCAAAATTTTATGAGAGTTATGTCATGGGCAAGCAACGCAGGGTCAAGTTTAGTTCAGGTAAGCACACTTCTATATGTATCCTTGAGTATATTCATTCAGATTTATGGGGTCCTTCTCGAGTTAAATCTTATAGTGGTTGCAGCTATTTTATTACATTTATTGATGACTACTCTAGAAAGGTTTGGGTGTATTTTTTGAAGTCAAATGATGAAGTTTTTTGGCGGTTCAAGGAGTGGAAGACCATGGTTGAAAAGTGTATTGGGAAACATGTCAAGACACTGAGGATAAATAATGGGTTAGAGTTCTATAATGCATCGTTTGATGAGTTCTGTAAGAAAAAAGGTATAGTGAGGCACCACACTGTACGACATACACCACAACAGAATGGAGTTGCAGAACGCATAAACCAAACACTTCTGCAGTGTGCATAATGCATGTGATTATATACTGGTCTCCCTAAGAAGTTTTAGGCTGAGGCAGTTAATACTGCTAGTTATCTGATGAATAGATCTCCATCAATTGTATTTGATTTTAAGACTCCTCAAGAGGTATAGTACGGTACTTCCTCTAATTATTCTGGGTTACGTATATTTGGTTGTCCTGCTTATGCTATTGTTAATAATGGTAAATTAGAGCCTAGGGCAATAAAATGCATATTTCTAGGGTATGTTGCTGGGGTTAAAGAGTATATATTATGGTGTACTATATTGATGAGTCTACTATATTTGGCTAGCAAAAAGGAGCTTGATGAATCTGCAGGTAAAATTGATCGCGGTGCTGACCAGAAGGTGGAGTTTGAAATTGAAAATTCAAACAAAATGTTGAAAAACATAAAAATCAGCCCATAAATGTATAAGATGACAAGTCATAGTCTATAGTAACAACGAGATGAAGGAGGAAAATCAGAAAGCCTACCACGTATGCAAATTATTTGAGTGTTACTAGTTCTAATCCAGTTGCTTATGCATTAGTAGTGGCTGAAAATATAGATTCTGATGAACCTCGATCATATAAGGAGGCAATTAAGAGTAAAGAAGCATTGGAATGGCTGATTTCTATGAATGAGGAGATGCAGTCCCTTTCTAAGAACAAGACTTGGGAGCTTGTGCCATTACCAAAGGGTGTGAAGCCAGTAGGATGCAAAGGGGTCTTTAAGAAGAAAGAAGATATTCCTGGGGTTGAATCTGCTAGATTTAAGGCATGGCTTGTGGCACAGGGGTTCTCACAAAAGGAGCTAGGGAATTGACTATCGTGAAGTATTTTCTCCAATTGTGAAACATAAGACCATTCGAGTTTTGTTAGCCATTGTAAGTGCATTTGACCTTGAGTTGGAGCAGCTTGATATAAAACTGCTTTCTTGCATGAAAATCTAAAGGAGCATATTTACATGTCTCAACCATAGGATTTTCTTGATTCTAGAAAAAAAGATTATTTGTGTTTGTAGAAGAAATCTTTGTATGGCTTGAAACAGTTACCAATGCAATGGTATAAGAGGTTTGATGCATTTATGATTTCTCATAACTTTATTCACAATCAATATGATAACTGTGTTTACTCAAAAAAATTATTGGATAGTTCCTTTATATATGTGTTGCTCTATGTTAATGATATGTTAATTGCAACTAGCAATAAAGCTAAAATTAACAATCTAAAGACTTTGCTGAACAGTGAGTTTGAGATGAAGGATTTAGGTACAACCAAGAAAATCCTAGGCATAGAGATTTGGAGAGACCAGAAAGCAGGCCTATTGTATTTATCATAGTACAAATACATTGAAAAGGTGTTACAAGCTTTTCAAATGGAGAAGTCAAAGCCTTTTAGCACTCCTTTGGCAGCACACTTTAAATTTGATGCTAGTGTTGTACCAAGTATAGAAGAAGAAAAAGATTACATGAGTCGAGTCCCTTACTCAAGTGCAGTTGGAAGTTTGATGTACGCCATGGTGTGCACTAGGCCAGATTTGGCACAGGCGATTAGTGTGGTAAGTAGATTTATGAGTAATCCTAGGAAATATCATTGGAAAGTTGTTAAATGGATTATGCGATACTTGAGAGGTACGAGTAACTTATGTCTGGTTTATAGTTCTAGTGGTTCTGCTAGTGGTATTGTTGGCTATACAGATTTTGATTATGGTGGAGATCTCTTGAGAAGAAGATCATTGACATGTTATTTATTTATCCTTTTTGGTTGTGCTATTAGTTAGAAAGCAACATTACAGTCTACATTGCTTTGTCTACAACTGAAGCTAAAGATATGTCATTGATAGAAGGAGTCAAAGAAGGTATTTGGTTGCATGGTCTTGTTGATAGTTTGGGTTTAGATGTGCAAAAACCTATCATTTATTGTGATAGTCAAAGTGCATTAAGCTTGACTAAAAATCCAGTTTAACATGAAAGGTCGAAGCATATTGATGTCAGGTTGAACTTTATTAGAGATATCATTGAGAATAATGTTTTCTTCATAGAGAAGATAGCCACAACAGATATATTGACTAAGCCATTGCCTACATAATAGTTCAAGCATAGCTTGGACTTGGTGAATGTTCACATAGCATAAGGCGCTTTGGGGCATGGATGGCAGGGAGTTGTTCTTGATATTGATGGCTTTAAAAAATTCAAGTCAAGGTGGAGAATTGTTAAGTGACTAGAATTTTGTAGCGACCTAAAATATTTTGGGAGCTCAACCCGAAAGGGACTTTTTGTGGAGATCTATGGTGGAGATAGAGGGTGAGGGCCGACACCCCCCATGGTACAGACTTGACCCGATTTAATGTAGGGTTATATATACATATCATTTGCAGAAACAACTCTTTCAAAAGCACCCAAATCTGATGAAGGAATTGTGGAATCAGCACGGCTAGGACAGGTAAATAAGCCTTTAATTCCACCATTCATGGGGGCACACTCTGACTATGTATGGGTCTCTTGTGTTACCAATAATGCTCTAGCTTGCTGCCATTGGCGGCGGGTGGGCGAAAGGTCCAAAGGACAGGTAGGCTAGGGTGAGTCACAAAATCCAATAATTCCATTTTTTAGGCTTTGCTTTAACTGAAGAGCACTTCACGTTTCGCATCTCGTGTATCATCTGTAGTAAAACTATGAACGGGAGCTAGCAATCTGAACCGTATTGAAAAGGTTCCAGAGACACAGCATGGAAGAGTCACAATATCAAGAAACAAGGTCTAAGAATGAAGAAGGGATAGAATTACTGAATGAATATGAGCTGTGGCTAATACCTGAGGCATAAAAGAAACATTTTCTACAGGATCCCGAAACCACCAGCCACCCAACCTAATTCATGATGAGCCCATTAACTTGTATGTATATATATCTTATATCTAGGTGTTTGGTGATTGTACTGTGTACTTGAAAGCTGAAATCAATAAAATTATTCTCCCTGTCCGTGGACATAGGTCACATTGACCGAAACACGTAAATCTCTGTGTTCTTATAATTTTTCTTATTTAATTTTTTTCTATTTGCTGTTTAATTTTGCAAGACAATTTTATTTTTCTAATACTGTAATATCCTATCAACTAATATCATTATTATTTTACCATAAAATGTTAAAATTAACTTTCAATAATAAAATATTTTACATATAATTTACCATCAATCTTACCATTTAGACATTTTAAAAGATGTTATGAATTTATTCTAAAAATTATTTTTTATTTTTAATAAAATTAAAAATACAACTTAATTTTATTTATTATAGGTTAATTATAGTTAATTGAATTGCTATATTATTTAGTAAATACCTTTATTATTAAATATCCATATTATTTTAACATTACATTATATATTTGTGACAATACAAGTAAATGAGATATTTTTTGTCTGAATCACCGATATTTAAAATCTATTAAACTCTGGCCATCTCTCTGAAAGGTAATTTATATTTTACTATATTTATTTTTATTTTGCCGAATAGAATATAACATGGCCATCGGGGTTGATACCATCATTGTACTATAGAAAGATATTAGATGTGAGTCGATAAGTCTATTTATCCATCTGTAATATATAGATAGATGCAGGATCTAGCATGACCATTTGTGAAGTAAAAAACTACTCTTGCCCTCCTAAAACGGGAAAGAGTAGGCATAAGTCATAAAGAATCAATGGATTCATGGCACAATCCCCCATGATGCATTTTTTACAATTTTTTTTTTGACTGATAGATAGATCAAATGGTATAGTTCTTTTGTTGGTAGCTTGGAGGATTAAAAACATGACTATTACTTTCCAATTGGCTGTTTTTGCATTAATTGTTACTTCATCAGTCTTACTAATTAGTGTACCCATTATTTTTTCTTCTCCTGATGGTTGGTCGAGTAATAAAAATGTTGTATTTTTTAGTACATCATTACGGATTGTATTAGTTTTTCTGGTAGGAATCCTTAATTCTCTCATCTCTTAAACCTAGTTGTTTTAGATACAAAAATAAAATGAAAATGACCCCTCCTCCGAATTTTTTTAGGTTTTGAAACACATTAAATTTTTTTATAAGACTACAAAAATAATAAAGATTTTTTTAATAATTATTTTAAATTAACTATATATAACACGATTTGAATTTAAAACATTATTTAAATGAGAGTAGCTCCTATCAACATTTGTTCGGTGAGTGAATGAGATATTAAAATGAATGCAAAATAAGATGATGTATCATCGTATATCAACAAAAAATCGCACACTTTTAAGTTAGAAAACGTCTAATAACCTCAAGATTCTTCCCCCTTTTTTTTTATTCGTGTGTGTGTAATTTTTTCCTCAAGGACGGGGATCAAAACCACCTACCTCTCTTGAAGGGTAGTTGTATCTGAACTCTAAGTTGTTTTTCCCCCCTTTATGTCTTTCATAGTTTTGGTACATAGCAAACTTCTAATCCTCTATATATACAGCATAGTATTGAAACAATCAAACAACTTTACTCTAATATAGCCTCCTCCTACTGCTACTGCTATTAATTGGTTCTGTGATCTTCTTTCAAGAAACAGCAATTTTTACATAATTCTCAGATCATGACTATTCAAACTTCACCTTCCACCACCACCAAGAGCTCCGTCCTCATCATCGGAGCTACAGGATTTATGGGTCAATTTTTAGTCACGGCTAGCCTGGACTCCGGTCGACCCACGAACATTCTTGTACGGTCAACCCCTACTTGCCCTTCAAAAGCTAAACTTATCAGGTCTCTTGAAGAGAAAGGTGCTGTAGTCTTGCATGTAAGTCTCATATAATTCATCACAGTCCTATGATTGTATGATTTCATTATTTTCTTTTTTTGTATATTATGTGTAATTTTGTACGCAGCTAATAATCTGTTAATTTTGTTTTGTTTTTCTTCAAAAAATTGATTTTAGGGATCAATCGGTGATAAAGAAAAAATGGAGAAATTGCTTAAAGAGCACAGGATTGATATAGTAATATCAGCCGTAGGCGGTGAACATATATTGGATCAGCTTGCTCTAGTGGAAGCCATTAAAGCCGTCGGTACTGTTAAGGTAATTATATAAATACAAATATTTCTTATCAGGCTAGTTCCAAGTGTCACACCCACGTCGTCTCTTCGGAGTCTAATAATTCGGATGATGAACGCTGTAAGATTGTTTTCGATATCCCCCTAATCATTAAAAAAAATTACGGTCACGGTTAAAATTCAATAATTATAAATGATTATTTGATTATTGTTGTGAGATATGATAAAAACAGTAATGTGGCACTCTGTAAAAATTTTTTTTTTTTTTATCCTCCTATATTTTTGTAAGTGAGCTTGAAAATGTGTAACAAATGGATGCAGAGATTTTTGCCATCAGAATTTGGGCACGATGTTGACAGGACCGATCCAGTAGAGCCAGGACTACAGATGTACAAGGAGAAGCGCGAGGTTAGACGCTTGACTGAGGAGTACGGTATACCATATACTTACATTTGTTGCAATTCAATTGCTTCCTGGCCCTACTATAATAACACTCATCCTTCGGACGTTTCACCACCGTTGGATCAGTTCCAAATCTACGGTGATGGTACCATCAAAGGTTAGACCAAGATTTACGGTAAAATTATCACACAATTTTCCCTTTTCGCTCATAGTAATTTTTTTTTTTTGCATTAAGTATACTTAATTACATTTCTTTTTAAAGTCAAAAAATATTCTAAATAAAAGTCATAAAAATCGTAGCAGTATAAAAAGGTTAAAGATGTAGCGCTTGACATTGTGACCGAATGCTAGAATAAAAAGGTCAAATTTAATTAAGTTTTTGATTTATAAAAAAGAAAAAATTGAAGTTACTATTTTTATTCAAATCTTAATTAGTAACCAAATCATATCCTTTAAGAAACTTTTATTTGTTTAAAAATATACTATATATTGGCAATGTATATTTATTTCAAGATAGCCAAAAAAAATTGGAAATGGAAAAAAAAAAAAAACACGTTAAGATTTATTAATGTATCATCTTCAAACAATCTTTAGTCTTTGAGGAGTAGCTCAAATAAAAAAAAAAAATGTGGACATCCAGATAAGGTGAAGAGGATTTTATTACTATGCATATTAAAAATAAGAAGTACTCTTAATTAGAAATAATAAGTTCTCACTTTTATATCTAATTAATTTATTAAAATTACTTAATTATTTATTTTAAAATATTTATATTATTTGCATCTGCGCAAAGCGTAGATTCACGACTAGTACCATTTAATTTAAGTGTTTTATTATTTGGACTTTGTGGGTTGTTTGACAATTTAATATCCTATAATTTCATTTTCATACAGTAGATGACAAAATTTGTTAACTTGTAATTTCTCTCTTTTAACATCCAAATAAAATAATTTTAAATTTTGATCAAATTTTCATAATTTTAACATGAATTTTGTGATAGTGACATTTTTATAGTGCTTATAATTTTACTATCAAGTAAAAATATGAAAAAAAAAATTATATTCTCTCTTTTTTTTTTGTTATTATTATCACCTAAAATTAATATACTTCTCTATTAGGTTGTATTAAATTTTTAATTTTTCAATGTTTGAGAACAGAGAAATCACCAATTGCAAAGCATTTTATCAAGTGGTATAAATATAAAATCATAAGATACTGAATTGTTTTAAAAAAAAAACACAAGCTCTTTTTATTTTATTTTTTTAACAACTAACACAAGCTCTTTTTTTTTTTTTTTGAAACAACTAACACAAGCTCTTGATAATAGAATGTTTACACCACATATAGTTTTTTTTTTGAAACAACACTATCCTTAATTTTTATAAATAAAAATTTCAACCACTGTATTAATTTTTTGAGAAAAAATCTTAAAATAAATAAATAATTTAGAGTTTTTTGAAAGTGTATGAACTTTAAGTCCAATCAAATATAAATTTTATTCTAATACACAAAAGAATAGTATAAAATTTACGACACAGAGAAGAATATTCCTGCAGCATTGGAGGTGGAGAATCATTTAAAATCGGGGAAAATTGCTATTTATCCTTGTTATTTGGCCTATTACATTTTTACATCTTTGATATTTAAGAAAATATATTTTTATCTCTGATATTTGTAATTCGTGTATTATTTCATCCCTGACAGAAAAACTAATAAGTGTTAACTGTTATAAATGTCAGGGATGAAAGTGTATTTTTTCAAATATTAGGGATGCAAAAATATAATAAACCAAACCACGTGGGTAAATAGTAATTAGCCTTTAAAATCTGGTGTGCACATGATCACCAGCAGCAATATCCTTCACCTTCCCTTCTTGAATGGGTTTGGTGGTCAAATAATTGTCATCGTCTCCTTTTGTCCATTTCGAAGAATTGACCTTTATGTCATGTCGTGCTCTTCTGTGCAGAATGGTGTCTCCATCTCTACATTACAATTTTTATACATAAAAATAGTGCTTAATGTCCAATTTATTCAAGCAAACAAGCCGATGAGGCCTAAACCATAGGTTTGATTTGTAAATCTAAAAATTCAATATTTAGCTGATTTTTGTACGGATGAAATTTATATTTATAGTGCCTTGTCTTTATAAATAGGAATTTAAATCTCCTTTCTCTCACAAACACTAACAATGAGCTCTGTCCAAAAAAAATAAATAAATAACAATGAGTAGATATAGTCATATTTATATAGGGTCGATCTAATGATGTCATACTGTCTAAAAGACTTATTCTGACAATGAGATCTAGATCGATTGGTCTAAGTATGAGGCCCTAGGATCTAAAGGTTCAATATTTTGCCCTTCTTTTTGTCCATCCAACTTCAATTCCGAAATAGTTAGAACTCTCTGGATATTTTGAGCATCAATTTTTTTTTTTTTTTTTTTTTTAAAAAAAAGACTTTGATGGTCTTAGGTCCTTGTTGTTAAAGTATTTTATTTTAGTCAGTTATTGTGTTGTATTATGTTGCAGCTTACTTTGTTGCTGGAACTGATATTGGAAAATTTACAATGAAAATCGCTGATGATGTTCGAACTATCAACAAATCAGTTCATTTTCGTCCATCATGCAATTTTTACAACATGAATGAGCTTGCAGCTTTGTGGGAAAAGAAAATTGGAAGGACCCTCCCTCGCATTACTGTTAGCGAAAATGATTTACTTTTTGCTGCTGCAGGTAAAATCAACATAGCAAAATAAGGTCATGAGTTTGAATTTAGATCTTTAGTTTAAAAATAGAAATATATGTATATTGTGTTTTTTGTTTTTTTTCGTGCAGAGAATCGCATTCCCGAAAGTATCGTCGCATCATTTACGCATGATATTTTTATCAAGGGATGCCAAGTAAATTTTCCAATTGATGATGCAAATGAGGCTGAGGTGTGCAGTCTGTATCCTGATGAAAATTTCCGAAGCTTGGATGAATGTTTTAGTGACTTCTATCGCAGAATAAATGAGAAGCATGTAAGCAGGGATGATGAAAATGCTGCTCCAAATCATTTGGTTGAGCCATTGATAGCAACTTGTGCTTGACTTCGTATATTACAGAAACATGCTTATTGATCTTGTCTACTTCTTGAGATCATGGTGGTGTGCCAAAATAATAAAATGTCCTATGTGACTGTTTTATTGTGGAGTGATTTTGTTATGTAACGATTATTAAATTGAAACAACATTTAATTATCACATTTAGTTATATTTTGTACTCATTATTTATCGTTACATTGTAATCAAAGCTAAAAATGTAAACCCTCTATTAAAAGAAATGTAGTAGTATCAGTAGCTGTTTTTTTAAAAAAAATTAATGGCACTGAAATCAAATTATTTAATTATCTATATACACTTGAAATTCTTTAAGTAAAGTTTCGAATTCAAATATTATGTGATTTATCTTTTAATGGACAAATAAAAGAGCATTGTTCAACAGACTTTTGCCTCTATTTTGGTGCTATGCTAGCACAGCACCAAATTTCTTTCAAGAAATTTTTGTTCTTGAAAGAAATATCCATATGGTTAGCCTGTGTTCTTGAGAGACAAATGATTGAATTGTATTTTCGATCAAAAACAATTATGTTGTGCAAAATTGTTGTTCACAAAGATATGGGAGAAAAGTTGCAATGTGCTACCATTACTTCTCCAACCCGACGATTTCCATCTTCTCTTTGCTTGCTTCTCTAAAACCATGAGCAGCAAGGAAGCTTTCTGGCCATCTTGTTGATATACAGGAGCTACACATCATATACAGACAGTTTCTCTTCAATGGGGACGCGGCAGATGGGGCATTTCTTACACTTCTCACAGCAAGTGCTGAGTTGATAAAGATGTTAGCAAAAGGATTGACGGATGCTTAATGCAAATTTCACTAAATTGAACTTGGAAGTTCATAGGTAAGACTTGAACCAAAAATAATAGAAAATGAATCGGAGGCAGAGCCAGGATAAGAGTGGATCCACATACCTGCAAAGGATGTGATGCCTGCATGGAAGGAGGACTATATTAATTTGTTCCTCAAAGCAAATTCTGCATAGGATTTTTTCCTGATAGATTCATCGGGTCAGTAGATGCACACCAAAGAATAGTAAACAACATTGAAGCAACAAGCTTGCTTGTATCTAAAGTTCATACATTTTGAAGTCTTTCACACTCCTGCTGGCTAAACTTTGTGATTTCTGTTTGCTCACCCAATGCAGCTTGCAATCTCCATATCTGTAGTGGGAATAATCAAAGATTTATATTTACTTGTCATTTCAATTAAAAGGGGCATATAAAGCAGTAAACAATTGCTAAAATATGAACAAAATACTATAGTAACCTCCTCTACAAGTTCAGATTTGGGCATCTTTTTCACAACATCTGGCGAGAAAGTGTTGTAACTGAATCATAAGGATAAAAAGAGAATTAGAAAGATTAAACTTATAACTTTATATCTAAAAATATACAATGCACGATTTCAAAAAAAAAAAAAAATACAATGCACAGCAGACACATAGAATATACTACATTACTAGCAAGCACGAAGAGAATAGTACATTTCTGAAGTTCAATTTTATGCAAAATGTGCTCCAATTATGAAAGCAGAACATAAGATTTCAGCGCCACAGTTTTTGGCATCTCATTGTACACATGTAAATACATCTACACAGGATACAATCTGTGTGAGAAAGATATAACCATGAACATGTTCTATATAGTTTTGACAAATTCTCAAGAAATGAATATAGGAACAAATATCATATTCAATCAAAACCTATTGAAAACAACAGTGGGTTGGAAACTGGCATCACCATCAACTTATTTTCCATGCTTGGACTGTCAAAGCATTACCAGCTTCAACTGGTGCAACTATTGACCGATGATCACTTGTATTGAAACTAAAAGAAGTGACAGTATATGAAACATACCCTGAATCTCCAGCATAATAGAGTCTAGCCTGCTCCTCTCTACTACTTTCATCAATTGACCACCAACCCAGTAACCTGTCAATAAGAATGAACCATAAGCGATATGCATAGATAGCTGCAACATTTTAACCCCAGCTGATACAGGCTTGGAAACGATTATCCAAGGACATCTAATCAGATCAGAAAAAAAAAATCTCATCACCTTGATCCATGGTGTAAAAACCCAAGAAAGTCACGAGCTTTTGAAGTGATAGTAAAGTATGCATCCGAACCAGCTCCACCACGTAGTAAAATAACAACTTTCTCCACCAATCTATATGCTGCAAACAAAACCCCAGCTCCTTGCACCAAAAGCAGTGGAGCAAAAAGAACTGGAAATGGGATATTTTTTGCACCAGGTGGCGTACCCTGAAATTAGGTTAAAGACGGTTTCTTTTAATATGAGTTGAATTTGGAAGAATAATTCAAAAACATCAACAAACTCACTTTTGAACTCGTTATACCTCTAAGCGCATGAAGAGAATTATTTGGAAACTAATAAA
The DNA here is from genome assembly GCA_949634005.1 of Mallotus japonicus. Lineage (NCBI taxonomy): Eukaryota > Viridiplantae > Streptophyta > Magnoliopsida > Malpighiales > Euphorbiaceae > Mallotus > Mallotus japonicus. Next base: position 14,290 of record CATIWK010012649.1, on the reverse strand, counting down.
TGGGATTTTCATAAAATGCCCACCAATGTCCTGCAGGTTGCATATTCTGCCATTCTGATGCCGGTCCTCACCGGAAGAGACAATCAAGCCTCTATTCCAGTCGATGTAACTGAAAGTCATTGAAGAACTTGATCCTCCAATATGTGAATGCCTATGAATTGCTGGATTATGCCACTTTGTGCACACAAGAAAGGCAAAGCACTCTGCAATTCTGAAAATGACATCATTGGGTACATTTCAGCAAACACCAGCATATTGAATCAGCATCAATCTACAAATCATCAAAAAGCGGGTCCAAAAAAGAAAAGAATCATACCCATAATTTATAAACAAGTCCCACCAACCAAGAGCTGCAACATCACCTGCTACAAGAATGTGTTTTAATTGCTATGCTATTGAAGTCAACAAAATCTATATTCAACCATACAAGCATCACCAAGCCTCAAAGTGCAGATTGCATTTCTGAACTACATTAACAATTAATTTTAGGTAAATACCATTTGATTGTTTTTATAATAAACAACTTCTTCAACTGAGCCTATTTCGTATTTTAGATCATGAGGACCAACATATACATGTCTGCAATAATGCCATGGAAATAACAACAATTACAATAATTACTAGAATGCTTTAATTAACTATTTTTATAGTTTTGGGTTTTTACAGAGCATAAAGTAAATGATTTTTCTCTTGTTTATAACTCCCTCCAATTTCTACTAGTCCTTTCAAATTATAATCTGGTTAGCTCTTTCAGATATACTCCTACCAAATTATGCTTTCAAAACAATCCTCCAAAATGGTGCTGCCATGAAGGTTTAAAGTTCATAGACAAATTAGAAATTGCAGCAATCATTTCTCATGCCATGCTGAGTTGCATGAACACCTTGGTTGAAAAGTGAGAAGAGTATGTTGGAAATGATTACCAAATATAATCAAGTTCAAAGGTGTGAAATTGAGAGCATTGATAACAATAAAATCATGTCATTAACAACCAATTACACTTATGACCAAAAAAAAAAAAAAAAACAATTACACTGTTCATATATATAACTTACCACATAGCTTGAGAAGAGTGAAAATTGTTGCAGCAATGAAGAAAACCATAGATATTGCAACCCAAAAGTGCTAGAAGCAAAAGATTAGAAGTATAATATCAGCATTCTTGGGGAAAACAAACAAAATGTCTAAAAAAGCTGAACAGTATGTTTTTAATAAAAGATTTAGAAACATTTCCCATCATAACAATCTGATATTTGAACAGGTAATCTACAAAAGGGAATGATAATAACTTTGATTCTTCGATCACTTACATAGCTGGAGATACTACTCATTGCATTTAGCTTATAAACAAAGATTAAAAAGTCACTATATTTTAGATCAATCTTCTTGGATATGACCACATGTTAATTAATATCAACTCTGATCTTCAAAGGCTATGTAAGGATACCTAGATGTCACTAAAATACACCAGAATATTTCTGAACTTACAGGAAGAGTCTCCCATATTGCTTCATCACTCAAGCTTTCTTCATCTCCAGGCATTAACGCTCTACACATCCTATAATAATTGAGAATATCAAAAGAATGCATGATAAGTTATGAAAATGATGTGTTAAAATAAGCTTTAAGTAGCAGTATGAGTTGAACCAAGAATGCCACAGATTTTCTTATTCTACTTGTATTTGCATAGATGGCTACTTTTTACCCAAATACAAATTAGGGTTCTTGTTATGGTTGTGCCTTTCCACATTTACCATTCAAGCCCATGATTCAGAAGTGAATAACAGCTGAGCCTAATGCTAGCACAACAATATATATTATCACTGTAGACCTGTACATGCATAGAGACTCCACCATCATAGTGTGTACCAAGTAAACGAGATCACCCTATCCTTCTCTCATGCTTTTCCACATTTGCCTTTAAATCCCATGATATAGATGTGTATAATAGCTAAGCCCACTCTTAGCATGGCCAAATGCACCATCTTAGCAAGCTCATAAGCACATCACACATTCCCTTACAATAAAGTCTGCCAAGTAAACTGGTGCACCCTATTCTTGTATTTACATGATAAAATTCCCATCAAACGAGATGCTAGGTAACAGGACCAAAATTACTGTGAAATTTAATAACTGTGCATTAGAAGGATGATCTACAATGTGGTTGTTTAGTTGTAAATAAATAGAGGTATAAACAACAAAAGAAAAGTTACCTTATATTATCAATCAAGATTGCTGTTTCAAATACCAGCAATGGAAGAAAAACAATCTTCAAGTTGACAACTGCAACAAATTCAAGAAAAAATAAATAAATTGAGAAGGTTGAAACACCTTAAAAAATTATTCTAACCTATGAATGATGATGTGGAGATTTGGTGATGCCCATTAGCAGTAATTAAGAACAAAAACAGCTAATTCAAATAACTTGCCTATCTGGAATAATTTGCATAAAATGAAAGCATAAAGGAGATAGGAAAAGGAAACTACAAATAGAGAATTAGATGTTGAGTACTATTGCATTCTATGCTATTAAAGGCACTCCCATGTACCATAATTACTCTCTAGACGTATGCAAAGTAGTAGTTCAAAAGCAATGAGTAATGGAGTAGCCAAGACAGCATGAGATGGTGCCCACTGTCCATAAGAAAGAAAGTTTTTGTTCTGTTACTATTAGAAGAGTTAAAGAACCAAATTTTGATTTCCAAAATAAAACAGAATAAATTAAATAAATGATATCCGAAATAAACTGGGGAAAACTTTTCATACATGTCGATCATTGGGCAGCGATGGAGCAGGTAAGGAAAATCGGCCACGTGCTACCACTGCATGAAATAGCCATAGAGGTGCAAAAATAACCCTGCATGACCAAAAAACAAAAGACAGTCGAAACTGTAGTTAGCAACATAAAAGATTGTCGGTTATAAACCATCCATGTGTAATAGTCATCAAGCAAATCCATGCACTTGAAATAATGATGTTATACTTTCTATATGATTACAACTGTCAATACTTTGCACAGAGAGATTACATTAGATTTTTTTTTTTTTTTTTTTTTTTTGGGGTGCAGCCAGAGCCAACAAAGAAAAAACTAATACATATAAAATTTCAAGGAATAGAAAGGGAAGGAGAGTGAAACGATGAAAGCAGGCTGTATTAAACAAAGAGAAACAATATCACTCACTCATTCGTGGAATTTTATGCACTGTGGTACATACTGGCCTAGGCTCAGAATGGAATGAATGCAAAATTGAAAAGACCCTCACTCAAATGCCCTTCCAATGTGGCTCATATTTTTCGATAAAACAACCAAACATCATATAGGTGCCTAAAAGTGGAAATTGCAATGATGTGTTTTTCTATGAGAACACACTCATATCTCAAATTCAAACTCAATGATAATTAAGCACCATAGCCAGTCATGCCGCCTGCTCATTTCTAATTGGCACCAAATGACAAAGTAAACCAGGCCCAATATGGTCTTTGAAGAATTGGAGATAAATTTCCAAATGAATATCACATTGCAGTTCTCACTTATCAGAGAAATGGGGAGTCTAATAACATGATGGTAAATTGCATTCAGTTCAATCTAACCCACTAAAGTAAGACTCAGGTTATTACAAAGACAACATATGCATAAGACACGAAGAGACTAGAATAATAACACCTAAAAAAAGAGTTAAACACAGTCTATACAATCTTTAATTTTCAAGTATAGCATTTCAGAATAACAAAGAAGCACGCTGTAAAATTCTCATAATGCATAATTAGATGCTTGTAATTATCTAAACGGATAGCCACGATACGTAAAAGACCTCAACTTTTTTCATAACACAAACTTCTACTAGGAATAAATGCAAGAATTTGGTCAAATTCAGACTCCAAAGCTCTTCAAATATAGCAATTCCACCCATATCGTCCAAAAATTCAAAATTTCACGAAATGGGCTACCGACAAAATGTCACATAACACAAAAAAGATACAAACTTTTCTTTCTTTCCGCACTTTCTCAGAAACCAAACAAGCACCAACAAGCAAAAAAAAAAGAACGAATTAAGAACGGGAAAGAATATGAAAAAAAAAAAAAACTAACCACCAAGAGTGAGAAACAGCAAGTTGAAGCTTGAGAGAAAGCAAAAGAGTGAAGGAGAAAAGCAGGGTGTGAGCCACAAGAGCCTGTAAAGACTTGGCCACTCTTCTCCAACTCATTATAACTCTTCTCTGAACCAACATATTCGCCTCCAAACTGTACTCAAATTTGCAGAGAATCAATCAATGAATGAAAAAAAAAAAATTCTTTCTTGTTTTGGAATAATGAAAAAATTCATTCACAAGCAATTGCAGAGTTAAATATCAAACGGACATCACAAAGAGAAAGAGAAAAGAAAGTGACATCAGAAACAGAGACATTTGTCTTAAAAGACTCTCCTTCACGCCACACCAAACGTACATTCTTTTTTTTTTTTTTTTACTTTTCGTCTTCGTGAGAGTAAGAGTTTTTTATGGACGGAAAGGGACATGGTTCTTGGGTTTTATTACGGATTATTTTAGGTAAGTAAGCTTGTTATTTAAGAATGATAAGGGCGTTTTGGGAATGAAACAAATCCTATAAAGTGAAGTGAAAGTGAAGATAAGGCCGTTGATCTAAGCTGTTTGCTTCTTTAAGAATACAGTGATTTTTAAAGTATTGACTGTTTCTGGTAAATGATTTGTGGGAGAACTTTTTCTATTTTTTTTACAACTAGAGATGGGTAAGACTCTTGGTCGGAAATGAATGAATATATATATATATATATATAATCTTATTTATTCTCATTCTATTATATTTAAGATGCAATAATATATATTACATTATATTTTTATTCACGTAAAGTATGTGTTACATGCAATTGGTATTAGCTGAAAGAAAATTGTTCTCGTGTTTAATCGACATCTTGAGTTTGAATTGTAATATATACATCGCCCAAAAAAAAAATTTGTAATACATACAATTGCATTAAGGTAATTGTTAAAAAATTTTACTGCTTTTGTGATTCTATCCGAATCGAATCATATTAGTTAGAATTCAATAAATTTTAAATATTGATGATTCAAATTAAAAAATATATATGTATTACTTATCCGACAATTAAGTGCAATGCTCTAAATATATGTAATATTTTGTCTTCTAAATATTTTTATATATTTATTGTTATTTTGATATTAGTATATGTATATTAATTATTTAACAATTTGATACATAAATGAAGATGTATAAGTGTAGTAGATTTTTTTTTCATCTATTGGATTAGTTAGTTAATGATTTTTTAAATCAAAAGAATAGCATTTATTGGATGAAAGTTATAATACATTGTAAAATATAAATAAAAAAAATTGAGAGAATTTTTTATTTGATGATAGCATATTTGGTAATGATTGACTAATAATTTAATAATCCAATATTTTATTTGTAGTACATAAATAATTATTAGTATCTATTTATTAATATTGATATAAACAGAATATTAGTTCAATATCCTGATTTTCGATCAATTGTGTTTTAAATTGTTAGTATTTTTGGTGCTATAATATTTGAAGATGAATGAAGTCATGAATATTAAAAAAGATGAAGGCGGCTTGGACCAAACATTTAGAATTTAAAAGGCCATTATGAAATTATATTATTTTAATTATAAGTGACCGGTAAAACTTAAATTATATGATAATATTTCTAATAATTAAATAAAATTTAAAATATCTCTATGAGTAGCTCAAATTGTAAAAGATATAAATATTTTACGTAGATAGTAGGATTCGAACCCCTATTTTCTTCTTTTTCTTTACAATGCTAGGAATTAATTAGTTCATCTAGTTGCTAAGAAAATAAAATTTAAAATTTTTTTCTTTTAATTTGAATTGCAATTTTTTATGAACTAATGGATCCCAAACATATTAAGAAATGTTATGTGTTATTTTTTTCCCCATATAGTTGACTATTTTTTTCCCTTTGATATAATGCGCTAGTTGACTTGTCAAAATAAATATCTGATCCACATAATGATCATTCTAAAGTAGGTTAATGGGGGCATTTGCATGTCATTTTATGGATAGGACATCCCCACGATAGACGAATAAAGAAATAAAAATCCTATGATCCAAGAGGGTATAAATGAGTTGACGTGAAACTTTTTCAATTTAATCAGAAATTTCAGATTCGAACTTTAAGTACATAATTATTTTAAAATTTTTGAAATTAACTTTTGCCGTCCTTCGAATTTCTTTCCGGATTAAATATAAATTAATTGAGTCGTACAAGATATCGAATACCAGATACATCAGATGAACAAAAAATAAATAAATAAAAACCTTGCACGAAACATCAACACATCCTTGTGAACCAATATATATATATATATATATATATATAACACAAGCTGACCACATTAAAATACAATAAATATAAATTGCAAAGAAAGGAAATTTTGTTTTTTATGGACAAAAACAATAATTGAGATGAAACCATTACGCTCATTCAAATATATATCTCATAATTCTTGTTCGAAAAAAAAATATATCTCATAATGATACTACAAAATAATCGGTGCCACGCTCCTTTCTGAACGGGTGGTTCGACCTCCCTAATTAATTGAGTCCTGAAATAATAATAATTGATACACCATATCATTATTCAGATTCTAAAACTCACAAAACCTCATTTATCTAAATCCAGTAATCCATATATAATATAAATATTATAAAACTAGTTCTATACGAATAAAATTCAAATTCAATCAAAGTTTTATATTCTATGTATTCTTTCATATTTATTCATTCTATATATTTCATATATTTTTTACATGCTTATTATAATTCTAACTTAAACGTTAGAGTGTTTGTGGGGAAAATTCCACAAATTTAACTAACTCTTTATGTGTTTGCAAATTCTATAGTTGAGCTAATACGAAATTATCAGTAATAATAGCACAAAAATACATCTTATTTATATAATTTTCTTTTAGCTTTACGATATAAAAAGGACGAATAATGTTTAGTTATGCGGTAATATTTTATTTGATGCATAAATAATTTTTAATGGAGCTTCTTTACAATTTTTTTTTTTTTAATAAAGACCTTAAGCCCACTAGCTTGCAAGAAAGAAAAAAAAAAAAGGGAATTGGTCAAATTTAAATAATGTTTTGGTGGGATAAGCACTAAACTTTTATTATTAATCACTTGTTAAACTTTTTTTTTTTTGAAATCAATCACTTGTTAAACTTGGTTGTCGTATTTGAATAATTTACATGTAATTTTCATTCTCCTATAGAATATATCTCACATTAAAAACTTACAAAATAAACAATAACTTGTAAGTGGTGTAGATTGGGACTTAATACAAACTAATTAATTTTGTGTTACATGGACTCAACTCCATTTATAAGTCCACATGTATGTGCGTGGGCTAACACTCTTGAGGCCCGTGAATTTTCAACATGGTATCAGAGTGGATCTAGCCCAGTTTCTTAATTTCTCGGTTGTCCGTCTGGATGTCCAGTCTCAGAAGCCCGGTCCAGTGTTGCCGCTGCCTTTCAATTAAAAAAAAATACACAGATTTCAAGTGTCAACTGTCAAATCCCAGTTGTACTTGAGGGGGAGTGTGGGCCTTAACACAAGCCAATTGGTTTTGTGTTACATGAGCTCAACTCCATTTATAAGTCCACATGTGTGTGCGTGGGCCAATACTCTCAAGGCCCGTGAATTTTCAACACCTATTTCAGTCCAAAAAAATATACGAAATATATATAAAAAATAAATGTAAAAAAAAATAAAAGTACTTATTATATTGAAGATGTCAAAAAAAAAAAACATTGACAACAAAAAGAAATGAATAAGAATCGTACTAATTTTTTTTTTGGTGAAGACCACCGATATCTAGTATTTTGTAGGATCCGACTAATCCGGATTCGACTCGGATAAGATTTCAAAGGGCGGTAAAGGTCTACCTCAAAAGTTTTAAAGTAGCTGCGTACATAGATCTCGAATCCGAGACCTCTAGTTAAGCTATAAAAGTCCCCTGCCAACTCATTCATACCCTTTTAGATTAGAGCCGTACTAAATTATTGATAGAAGAAAAATATAAGTGGAATGTTAGAAATAATGCCATGGAAGTTTAGAGGATAAGATAAGTCATTAGACAAATACACTAAAGCAAAAAATAACAATTGAACTTACTAGTCAAACAATAAATTCAAAATAATTATGTGAATCAAATTCTAAATTAGAAAAAAAAGTTTTGTAAATCAGTTCAATTTAAAGGTGGTTTTTACCAATAATTGTTAAAATCAACCGATAGATAATTATTTTCGTTTAAGTAATGTCTCAAATTCAAACAGTAATGTATGTAATTTTTTTGTGATCTTATTTAGATCAAATTAGATTACTCAGAGTTCAATAAATTCTGAATACTGATAATTCAGATGAAAAAAAAATTATACGGTGTGAAAAATAAATGATGCTTTGAATCCAAATCCACCAACTTAATGCGGAAAATAAATAAAATCTAGAATTTAAGTTTATTTATTTTATCAATACGAGTGAAAACTATAGTATTTTTTTTAATGAAGAATAGTTTTTTCATTTGAAAAAAAAAAAAAAAAAAAGGTTTTCCATCTTCCCATCCATGAGTAGAAACAATATATGGCATCTTATTTGGTGATATTATTTATTGGTGGGTCATTTTCATAGGAATGTTTTCCCTTAAACATTAGCAAATTGGCAGCTTTGAAAAATGTTAGTTTGATGATGGCTTCCTCCAACGATACCTTTTTTTTTTTTTTTTTTTTCTTTTTTTCAAAAAACTACTCCAATAATACAGTTTTTTTGTTTGAATTTTTTTTATTTGGAGGACTCCAATAATAGTTTTAGTCCCTGTAGGAAGGAAGTTTCTTCCACCGACGTACATGTCAAATGTTTATATAAATGAGCAGTATGCTTAACCGTGTAACAACATGGCCTATTAGCTCAGTTGGTTAGAGCGTCGTGCTAATAACGCGAAGGTCGCAGGTTCGAGACCTGCATGGGCCAATCATATGAGAGTTTTTTGTTTCTGTTCTTTTGGACCGAAGTTGGACTTTTTTTTTTTTTGAACCGAGTCTAAAACACCAAACCCAATTAAATTAACAATTGAGTCCAAAACACCAAACCCAATTAAATTAACAATCCCGTCTAACAGAATTAATAGCATGATTAAATTAAGGTTGCCTCATACCATTAATTAGTTGCTATTATAACACACTAAATATATATACATATTAATTATTACATATTTGATTTTGATATTTTTAATGGCGAATAAAAATCTTTTGAAGAAAGCACAATAGCTCACTGATCTAACTCCATAGCACCAAAAATGCATCAGGGCTCAAGTGATTCACAGAAACAACGAGACATGAAACTTTTTTTTCCATCACCACGACTTGTATAAATCATGCATCCTGTATAAACTTAAGATATAATGAAACATTAATTAGTGTGTCTTTACATATAGCAATAAATATGCAATTTTAAAATTTTGAAAATATACATTTACTCATTTATACAAAAATTTATACATTGATCGAGCACCACCGAATTAAGCAACTATTAAATGTTTAATTATTTAAAAATTATATGAGTTAAAATTAAAGAATTATTGTTTTAATATGACGATCAAACGGGTTAAGATCTATGTGCTACATGATCAAAGTTGTTTTTTCTTTTATAAAACATTTATTATAAAAATGGTGAATTTCATTAAATATATTTCCTGTGTATATAGAAACTTAAAAACATAATATGAAGAAACCAATCAGAAAAGTTTTGATTATAATACCATAATCATATTTTCAATTATGCGTCAATTGATACAGAGTATCAATGTCAATAATTTCTAAGATGCTATACTTCAACCATATTTGACTAAATTAAATTCTAATAAAATGGTTGGAATTTTTAAATAAATTTCACAATTTTTTAGTCTCTATTTCTAAAATGATTAAAATGCCTTTCATTATTTTTATTTTCAAAGATATCTTTTTATTTTAAGTGGTATTTTTTTGACCAAAATTAAAAAATAGCTTGAATTTTAGATATATAACGAACACAATATAATAAAATATAGAATTCATTTAAAATAAATTTCATAAACTATTCATTTGAATCAAACACAATTTATTAATAAAAATTTATTTAGAAATGAATACCATTTGAAACTTATTTGGAAATGAAATGAATTTTTTAGTGATATGTGGTTGCCTACGTAAATGCTTCAGGCATTTGTTATGAATGATTTGCTTAATTGATTATCTTAAATGTACTGTGTTCAACCATTGTCGGATGGAAAACAAATACTTTTAAGTGTTTTATTTTGCACTTAAACAATAGAGTGAGTGACAAGTGACTCAGGTGCGGAGATGATTTTAGAAGGGACTTAGTTAGACAATTCCCAAAAACTTCACCTATTATAGTTCATGACGCCCTTAAAATCCAGGGACTCATTTTTTCCGAATCCATCACTGCCTATCGGTCGAAACTATTCCTACTTGTCACTTATGTTTCAACAATCAACTATTTAACAGGATAGGTTGCGATAATTATCACCATAACACCTAACAACGACCGGGATTAATTGATATGAACTATTTTTAATTAAACGACATTTTAAATTTAAATTATGATATATATAGTCGCGTTAAATTAGTTGTTGATAAATTTTTGTCACTATTATGGTTTTACTTAAATCGAACCGAATTAGTCATAATTCAATAGACTTTTAATATTAGTGATTCAGATAAAAAAATAAACACCATAACAATAGTTGGTGTAATATAGCTGCAACACTATAACAAAAACAAAAATTAAATAGTTCATTGGAAAATAATTATTTTGTGACATGACTATGGCAAAATAAAAATTTCCTCCTAAATTAAAAAAAAATAATGTGATGGAAAAACTGTTTGTTTGTTCATTTATTTATTTATGATTTTAAGTAGTTTTTGGCCAAAAACCATTCAAATATCTTACTTTTTGAATTCTATTTTTATAAATAATTCAAATTTGAGTTTTTGTTCAAATTAGTGTGGATTTTATCTAATTTATATGGTTATTTTTATTGGTGTTTTGATTTTTAATATGAAATTATTAGTTATAATTTAAAGAAAAATTTTAGAGATCCAAATTTATGCTAAAATTTAAGTTCGTATTACTTGATTTTAGATGCCTTCCTTCAGGGTTAGGAGTTAAATTGTGTATATCTCTCTTTGCTATGGAACTTGAGCACAAGTTAAAGTTCATAAATGTACTTACATTTAGTTTGTTGTTCCTTTCTAGTTGAGAAAAAAATCCTCTGGTTCTTCTAGTCTTCCATTCACAGTGAAGAGTTGGATGATTTTTTTGCCATTTTAGCCAAAAAATCAACCCTTCTTCTTCTTTTCCTCTTTTCATTATCTCATTTTATAGTTTATAATTTTGGTTTTTATGGTTTAGTTTTTTTTTTTTAATCTTCTCTAGATCCACAGATCCAAATCTAGATCTTGTTAGTCATGACTTTGCTCTTCTGGTGCGGATTCTCTCCTTGGCTGCTCAGTAGCCTTGCTGTAGAAATCTCGGCTTCTCCAGTAGAGCAGGAAAAAAAGCGCAGTGGCTGGAAGGCATCTCGGCTGTAATTGTGAAGGTTGATGATCTAGTTAGGTAGTACTCGTAGAGAAGGAGCCAAAGAGCAAGGATTCTACAGTAGCTACTAGTCTTGGATTGAGTCAGGGAGCTCATCTTCACTTTTTTGCTTTATTTCAACTATTTTGGATGACCGTATTTAAGTATAAACGTTTATTGGTTTGTTTTGGGTTGCTTAGCTTAGCTAGGAGTTTAGTTTTTCAGACTTTATCCTCATTTATTTTTTACTCACAACCCTAGTCATTAAAGAAACTAATTCGTTACTTTAGCATTAATTCCTTTAGTGACTCTAAGTGATTACTATATGTGTAATCTCAGTCAGGGTTAGTGGAGATCTCGCAGTTTTTCTACTTATTTTGGTTCAGTTGTGTTTGCAGGTCTTATTCCTTCCTTAAATGTTGTAGTCCCAGTTTTCTGTAATGAAATTGCAATTTACCAAAAAAAAAAAATTATAATTTTTTGAACTATTTTATTCAAATTAGTTTATATTACTTAGAATTAGTAGAATGAGAGGAAAGTTAACATATTCATTAACCACTGGTATACATATATACATCAATATAGATAGACTATGGTTAGATAACTATAACAAATATAACAATAAGACATAACAACAAGAAGTTGTTGTACAAAGTATATCTCTAATACCCCCCATAAGCTGAGCACTATGAAGAAGATAATAGTCGAAGCTGATCTCGGATGTTTGAAAAAGCAGTTATCGATAGTGGTTTGGTCATAATGTCAGCTAGCTAATCTTTTGAAGAAATGGAACCAATCCGCAACTTGTTAGCAGAGACCTATTCTCTTACAAAGTGAAAATTGACTTCAACATGTCTTGTCCGAGCTTAAAAAGTAGCATTAGTAGAGATAAAGACTGCACTTAAGTTGTCATACCACATGTGAGGAACCGAGGATTCAGAAACACCTAATTCATTTAGAAGCTTTATTAACCAGCACAATTTAATAGAGACATTAGCAATGGCATTAAATTCTGATTCAGTTGATGATCTAGCAACTGTAGATTACTTTTTTGATGTCCAACCAATAAGATTATTTCCTATGTATATTATAAAACCGCCTATAGATCATCGATCATCTAAATTTCCAGCCCAATCGGTATTAACAAATGCCAAGAGATTAAATGTTGATGACTTACAAAGGAGAAAACCAGTATCAACCGTCCCTTTTCAATATCAAATTAACTGTTTCAATGCTCGAAAATGAGAGTGAGTCAGAGAGTGCAAGAACTGAGTTAGCTTGTTGACAGCAAATGATAAATCTAGTCTCATAAAGGTCACATATTATAAGAAACCACAACATTGACGATACCAAGTAGCATCAGAAGTAGATAACAAGTCTGAATCATCTTTGTACAGCTTGGAGTCTTGAACCATTGGTATTGAAATCAGTTTGTAAGTTGTCATGCCCATAGTTTGTAAAATACTATGAATGTATTTTCTTTGTGTTAGCAAGAGACCATGTCGATAAGGTAGAACATCAATCCCCAAAAAATAGCTAAAGGGTCCAAAATCACGCAGCGAAAAAGCATCAGACAATTAAGTAACCACCGACTGAATAAAATTAGAGATGTTGCCTGTAATTATTATTGTTGAGACCCGAAATATTTCTTTAAATTTTAATATTAAAAGTTGAACTTTCAGTGTTAACAAAGTATATTTAGTTTAAAATCTTATTATTTAATTATTTAATGTACTATTTGACATTTAATTATTTATTTTAACATTCATAATTTAATTAAATCTTATTTGGTTATTATACATATATACATATATATTTGTTTGTGTGTTGTTTAGTATATATATATGTATATATATAATGTGCATTTGGTGAAATATATAAATATAGGTATATTTTTAATGAGTGGTGGGGATTTAATTATTATTATTGTTATTAACTATTATATTGAAGAGAATTACTTTCTCTCTCCCCGAATCCTACCTCTTCCCCTCTTCCTTCTTTCTTTTCTTCTCTTCACTTCACCTCAGACAACCACCATTTGCCGCCCCTGAGAAGCTCCTGCCACCACCGGATCGCCGCCTCGACCACCAGCTTCACCACCATCTTCTTCCTCGCGCGATCAGCAGCTGTTTCTCGCCTCTCTCTGTGCGCGTTTTCCTTCTGGTGCGGACTGACCTTCAAGCTGCATCAGTTGGTCATCCTCATCAGCATCAAGCTCGATCGATTTTCTTCATCTTCAGGCTGTTACCTCAGTTGACCTCAGACAGCAGATCAAGCTTCTTTTCTCGCCTGAGGTTGCTGCTTTCCTTCTTCCTTGGCTGTACTCTGAACTTGGAAATTTCAGGGTAGTCTTCTAAGGCTGTCCTAAGCTCAAGTGAGCCTTTCTCCTACGGTTTCTTGCTGTAATTTCTTTGGTTAGTTTAGTTAAATTCTGTTTTCTTTTGTTGATTTAATTTTGGTTATTAGTTAGTTAATTTTTGGTTTAGTTTAGGTTAGTTGTTAGTTGGCTATTTGATTAATTAGGTTAATTAATTGATGAGTTAGTGTATATGAGATGTTAATTAAGTATAAATTGTTGTTTAATAAACTTATTTAAGTTTAATTTCAGTTTTAATTTTAGTTTGAAATT
>CATIWK010012582.1:0-25327 GCA_949634005.1 Mallotus japonicus | reverse complement strand
CATTAAATAACCTCTCAAGTTCAATTTGAACACCATCTTGCATGCAATAACGAAGAAAGTGGTCATCAAAAGAGATTGCTTCATGAGTTTAACCCTTAGCATTGATGGAATAGGCAAGAAATCTTTGGATATACCAAAGAGCCTTGGAACAAAGGGAGGAAGATTTAGAGACACCCTATTGAATAGCAATTGATGGAGGTTTGCAATGATTAACCCAAAATTGTGAGGGGACCATAAGTTGTTTGTTTGATGGAGACCCCCTTGAGTGAAACTAAAAATATTTTCAAAGTCTTAGGCGGTGAGGAACTTATCTCTACCCTCCAAACCTAAACCTCATATTTTCAAGGAATTTTGGGCATTGATGTGGTGAGTCCTAAGGCAAAAGGTGGAAAGAAACTCAACCATAAGTTGAGGATAGGTAGGAAGAATGTTAAATGCAAGATTAAAAAGTCCTACCTTTTCAAGAAGCCCTTTCACTTCATCATATCATCCTAATTCTTCAAGAGCCACTTTAGACATGAATCTTGAAGGAATAATAGAACTTTGAGAGAAGGATTAGGTTTTAGCACGAATTTATGCTTAAGTGTAAGAGATAGGAGGGTTCATTTTGTTTGTTCTTTGATTGCTCTCCTTGGTGTGGATGAAAAGGAGGAAGGGGGCTATTGTCTAGTGCTCTTCATTGGGGCCATATTTGCGTGGGGTAAAGAATAAGTTGTATTGTAAAGGAAGGAGAGAAGAGATGGAATATGGATGTATATATATAAGATAAAGAAACACTAAAAAAAGAGTTTAAAGGAGAGAAAAGAAAGTAAAGGTTAAAGGGTGAAAAAGTAAGTTTTTATAGAGTTTTAGTGATATTCACCCTTAGATGAGATAAAAATGATGAGGATTTTGAAGCGTTTGGGAAGAAGAGTTACACTGCTTAAAAAATGGTGAAAAAAAGGTCATATAATTTCATGCATTTGATAAACACTGGTCCTAGCCAAAGCAACTGTGTTAGGCAAAATAACTCCAGTGGAAAACATAGCATGCAAAATCCATAACTAAAATTATTCTTCGGATGATTGCACAGAATTTTTCATTGTATTGCCCAAAAGCACCAACCCCTTCAAAGCAAATTCAGTATTTTTCATCTAATTAACATGCAAAGGTGCCAACAATCTTAACACAGAAAAAAGCAAGCAAGCACAAAAATCAGAAACGTTGGTTCCAAATTTTCAAAAAAAAAAAATACATATAAACATCTAAATGAATGGCCATCCTTCAACTGACCATGTTATGGCAACATTCTTTTTTTTTAAAGACAATTTAAATTAGCCCAGTTAAAATTCATAAATAAATCAACAAATCAACAGAAAGACAACCAAAATTTTTTGTAATTTATAAATAAACTCTTGGAAAACTTAACCGGAAAAGAAGTGATTAAAAATCCCCAAATAAGTAAACGAAATAATGAAAATCGGATTAGCAAATGATTGAGGAAAAAGAAAAATTAAGATAAGAGCACCTTATCAAGCTCAATTAGAAGTGAAGAACTTTCCATTGCCAATTCAAGAGATTTCCTGATCCGAAATATTTGGAAAACTGCCTCTATCATTTTGCTTCCTACGGCCAGAAACTTAATCATCAATGCAACTAATTAGTAAACAATTAGGATATAACAATTAAATCCTAATCATGATTAGCAATTAAATTACAAAATTAAGCATCTAATCACTTTGATGGAGGAGCTCCATTATCTTGATCAAAAGAAGCAGCGCGAACGACTTGTAGAAAAGCAATGTCTGCGTTTCGATTCAATAATAAATAAATAAACAATCAATAGAGAGATTAATATTAGAATTGAAGAAAAAAAATAAGCTCATGCTAATTTAATTATTTTAAAGAAAATCATGGGAATCTCAAATCACAGCAAGAAAAAACCTAATCTCATTCCTACTAACATGATCTCGACAAATTTGAAAAACAACCTCGAATTTGAGGAAAACAAAAAAGAACCAACATCAAAGGGAAGCAGGGTAAAGAAAAAATGAAGCGAGGAAGAAGAGAGATTGAGCAGAAATAGAGGAGCACGGTAAAGGGAAGCCATGGATGAAAGAGGAAAGAGAAGAGAGGGAAGGGGACATCACTTAACAACCCAGTAAAAAGACTAAGAAAGAAGAAAACTAAGTAAATGGAGCGGGCGGCGAAGAAAAAGAAAGGTAGGAGGCGGCTACTGGGAACAAATGAAAAAAAATGGGAAGAATAGGGTTTCAAAAGCAAAGGGGACAAAAAATGACGAATTTTCTTGTAAAACATGGGCATTTTCAAAGAGGAATGAGGGCATTAATGGAAAACGTAATAAAGGCATGTTAAGGGCTATTAGAACACGTCGTTTTTAGCCGGAACGCGTCATTTTCAACCGGAATGCAGGAGCATGAAGGCAATGGACATATGAAACAGTGTCAATTTCTTTAAAAGCTATTGCACACCGTTTACTGAAGAAAAAAATACAGTGGTAATAGCGTGATTTGGCGCAAATTGAAGGGCAGAAACAAACATAAACACTAGATGTAGTGGCAATTTTTAAATTACTAATGAAATCAATGGGTGAATTAATCTGTCAAATGAACAGTGAAATTGAGTTTCACCTTTATATATATAAATAGATTTTTTACCTTTATCCATTAGCTTCTTTGACTCAATTTCTAATTACTTCCAGAGATGACAAACTCTTTTTTTTTTTTTTTAAACAGGGAAAAATGCCCGATCAGCAACAAAACACAGAGAAAACTACAAAACAAGGGAAGAAATATCAATCTGCAGAAGACCTTGCATTTTCGGAGGGTGAAAGTCAAAGATGGAGAAGTCTGTATGAGTTAGCAACGCTTCTCTTGCAAGCCAATCAACACAGAAGTTGCTATTTCGACCACCGAAGACAAAATTGACTTCGAAGTTACTTTGGCATAACTGGAGGATTGAAGTAACCAGATGGCTACAATTATCGAATAATTTGGTCTTGCTGTTGAGAGCCTCGATTGCCACCAATGAGTCTGATTCCATAATTAGCTTGGAAATCCTTGACTGCTAAACCATATGGCACCCTATAAGAATGGTCTAAAGCTCAGATTCTAGGACCATGCAGACACCAAGGAATTTTATAAGCCCGAGTCCCATTTCCCTTTGTTATCTCTAAGAAGAACACCAACGCCTGCTGTCATATTAGAGAGGTTATAGCTGCCATCGACATTAAGCTTAAAGAAGCCAGCAGTGGGCGGATTCCAACCTGCATTTTTATGAATCTAGGTAAAGTGAGCATAATGCAGGTGGGAAAAGCTTGATTCAGCATTACAGATTTCTTGACAACGATTAAGAATTAGCTTCAATGCAGATTCTATATCGATGTCTTGGCCTCCAAAGAGAAGTTGATTCTGCCATTGCCACAAGAACCAAATTGTGACTCCAAATAGAAGCCTCCATTCGAAACCTGCAGTAAGAATTTCCTTGTTTGTAATATTAGAAGCAAACCAGCTATCTTCAAGGGACTGGAAAAGGAATTAATGATATTTTCTGGAACTAAACGATGCCATATCCTGGAAGCAGCATAACAGTCCCTTAAGACATGGGGGACTGATTCTTCAGAATGACCACACCTTGAACAGTGAGGAGAGGGGATGACTTTTCTTTTAAAACACAAGAGACTTGTGGGGAGCCTGTCCCTAGACACCAACCATAAAAAAGATTTAATACGCTAAGGACCTTGCCATTTCCAGATTTTTTACCACAAGGGATTAGAGGTTGGAGGAGGCAACTGGCTAATAAGATCATAGGTAGAATGTGTTGTGAACTTGCCAGATTTAGAAAAATTCCAAATGACGAGGTCATTACCATCGCTTGTCCTAGGCAGGATTGTAGAAGATAATCTCAAGACTATATAATGAGGTAGTAAATTCTGCAAATCACACCATTTTCAATGACCTTCTGAGGTAACATAGGAATTCACTGAGCGTCTTTGATCTTTAGAAGATATTTCCCTAACCAAAATAGTACCCAGAGGAACTATCCCTTCAAGCCAATGGTCATCCCAAAATTTAACATTTTTACCATCTCCGATATGCCAAGAAATCCCATGTTGTACAAGATCCTAGATAGAACATATACCTTTCCAAACATTAGAAGAGCCATTTCGGGATTGTAACTGGGCAGGATAGTTATCATTGTTCACATATTTTCCTTTAAGGATTGTAACCCATAGAGCATCCGGGTTGGTAAGAAACCGCCACCCCAACTTCATAAGCAGGATTTTATTGACATCTGCTGCATGCCTTAGGCCAAGGCCACCCTAAGTTTTAGGTTTGCAAACATCCTCCCACTTCACTAAATGCATCTTTTATTTGCCTTCTTCAGAGCCCTGCACAAAATCCCTGATAACCTTGTTAATTTCTTTACAAGTTAACACCGGGAATTTAGCTGTTAGCATTGGATAGATTGGCATTGCTTGTAGTACTGAATTAGCTAAAGTGACTCGACCCACTATGAAGAGATGCTTGGTCTTCCAACTTAAGAGCTTTGCTTTAATTTTATCAACTGTGGTTTTAAAAGTAAGTCTGTTAACTCTCGCTTATATAATCTGAGCTCCCAAATATTTTCCCAAGTCACTGGTTTTGGTAAAGCCCAGTTGGTTTGAAATTGAGACCGACAAAGCATTGAAAATATGCTCAGAGAAAAAAATTCGAGTTTTGTCTTTGTTTACCTTTTGGCCAGAAACTTCACAAAAATTATCCAAGCAATC
Source organism: Mallotus japonicus (assembly GCA_949634005.1). Classification (NCBI taxonomy): domain Eukaryota; kingdom Viridiplantae; phylum Streptophyta; class Magnoliopsida; order Malpighiales; family Euphorbiaceae; genus Mallotus; species Mallotus japonicus. The sequence continues at coordinate 20,556 of CATIWK010012582.1, read as the reverse complement.
TTGAATAACTATGGCTTGTGTGGTAGATGCTTCTGCAAATAACAGGAGATCATCTGCAAAGAAAATGTTGGAAAGCGAAGGGCCTGTCTTAGAGAGGTTGATAGGTTTCCAAATGCCTTGGTTAACCAAAGACTTTATGAGGTGAGCAAGTCTTTCCTTGCAGAGAACAAAGAGATAAGGGGAAATGGAGTCCCCCTGCCGAATGCCTCTGGAAGGAGTAAACTTGTCAGTCATTTCACCATTCCAAATTAAGCTCAAAGAAGCAGTGGTGACACAGGACATGATTCTTTCAACTAGGACCAGATGGATACCGCTTACTTTCAAGGAATCACAAATAAAGTCCCAACGAAGATGGTCATAGGCTTTCTCCAAATCCACTTTGATTGCCATGACTCCTATCTATCTATTCTATCTTCTTATTGAGTTGACTGCCTCTTGAAAAATGATTACATTGTCCGTTATCTGATGACCAGGAACAAAGCTACTCTGAGTTTGATCAACTAGAGTGTCCATGCAATTCTTCAGTCTATTCCTAATTACTTTAGTAATAATTTTGTAGGCTACATTGCATAAACCAATCGGTCTGAGTTGAAGCATAGAACAAGGGTTTGGAGCTTTCGGAATGGGGACAATGAAAGTCTCATTCAACTTCTCATGCATCATGCCATTAATAAAAAAATTCTTCACCAAATCACAAACAATTTTACCTACTGTGTCCCACTAACTTTGAAAGAAAATTGGCTATAAGCCATTAGGCCCTAGGGATTTGTAGGGACTCATGTCGAAGAGAGCTCTCTTGACTTCCTTATCCAATACATCTTTCATTAACTCATCAATTTAGGAATTATTCAACTTTGGGAAGAAATTCAGCCAGGATGGAACACTATCATCATGATCTTCTTCTGAATATAACTGAATGTAGTAATCTCTGGCTGCTTTTTTAACTTCATTCACATTAGAGAGCCATCTGCCATTTACCTTTAAAGCTTCTATCTTGTTGTATTTTCTCTTTATCATTGTGGAGGTATAGAAATAAGCAGTGTTGCGATCACCAAATTTCAGCCATCGTTGTCTTGATTTCTGAAACTAAATGATTTCTTCTTAAAGTAAGATTTATTTGTATTCGGAAGCCAAAGTATCTCTGAGTTGCTTTAGATTGGAGGAGTCCTTGTGTTTAAGAATGTGATCAATGCAATTAAGTTTAGCAAGCATTAAACGTTTTTTATGGAAAACATTGCCGAAGATGACTTTATTCCAATCTTTCAGTAATTGAACAAAATTATCGGTTGTATCCAGGAAGCTACCACACCATTTCTAATTATCTTTTATCCACTGCTTGAAATCAAGATGAATGAGCCAAGAAGCTTGGAAGCGAAAGGGTCTTAAACTCTTGGGAGGAGGAGGGGACCCAAACAGATGGGACGATGATCTGATTTGATGCGAGGAAGATGTAGCAGACTTGCCTCAGGGTATGTTAATCACCATGAGCTTGAGGTTAAAGCCCTGTCTATCTAGTCTCTCCTTAATTCCACAACGCTCTCAAATGTATTTTGGCCTAGAAAACCCAATGTCAATAAGATGACAATCAGAAATTGCATTTCTGAATTTAAGGCAGCTAGAGGTAGGAATGTGATTACCACCCATTTTTTCAAATTTCCCCAAGTAGAGATGACAAACTCTTATTGCTATTACTATCTAGTTAATAGAAATCAAGTAAAAAAAACAAAAGTATGAAATGGAAAAAAAAAAAGAGAGAGAAAGGGAAAATTTTGAGGTATTAAAAATAATAATCAAGAATATAAAAATATTTAATTTTTTTTTGAAACAATATGAAGAAATAATTTTTTATTTTATTATTGTTTATAGTGATAATTAAAAATGGTTTCTTTTTATATCTTTTATTTTTATTAATATTAATATATATAATAAATTACTTTATAAGTTGTGACTTTTTTTATTATTATTTTCATTTATTGATATATAAAAAGTCAAAATTTTATGTAAAAAATTTTAGAAATAAGTTTTTAGTCCAATTTGAGAGCGGTAACATTAAGTTTTGAGAAAATTTTCATACTTTATTTAAAAAAAAATTAATAAGTAAATTTAAATTACTCTAAAATATGTATTTTTATTCTTAAAAATAGTTTCAAAGTGTAAAACTTTTTTTATTTTTATAAAAATTATGTGAAATGGTATGCTTTTCATCTTTAAAACATTGAATTAAGATGATCTTTTTTTGTTATGGACTGAATCTCTTATATTATTTCCTTTGAAATTATCTCTGTTTATATTAATTTTATAAGAATTGTTACTCTAAATTATTTTTTAAGAATCAAAATATATTTTAGAATAATTTAGATCAATACTTTTTTTAATGATAATTACACCCTTAAAAAAATTTGGCCAATTATTTTTATTCTTTAAAATTATTTTTTAGAAAACAAGTAATATATGCTTTAAAATAAATATTTTTAAAGAATAAATTGATTTTAAAAATAGCTAATTTTTTAAAAATAATTTTACATTCTAAAATAATAGTTAAATGTTAATTATAATAATAAATGAATAGATAAATATTTTGAATCTTAAAACATTTAGGGTTTAATTGTACCAAAATAAAAAAAAATTAAGGACTTTTTTTTTTTTTTGTACTTTTATAGTCCCAAAAGTTAAAATTTACATCTCTTAAGTAGACATTAAATAAAGGGGCTATTTGAACTATTTTTAAAATTTTATGGACTTCAATGAGTCAGCACTAAGTTTAAGGTGCTAAGTGCTCTTTTTATAAAAATTCAAGGGTTTTTTTGTGCCTTTTTGCCTGTGTGTATATATATAATTAATATATATGTATATATGATTTAACTTAAATTATATATCTAATTAGGGTTCTTTACTTGTAATTAGTTTCCAATTAACATGTTTATTTTGCATATTTATTGGACACCACATTAAACTTATGAGTCATTTTTCAGTACAAACATGTGTATTCATACAAATTAAAAGTATAATCGTATGATTAATACTTATTTAAGCATAGCCACTAATGCATATTATGGGTATTAATATACAAGAATAATCAATGGTTGTAATTAAATAAAAATTAATCTAACAGTTTTAATTTCATTTGTATAGATACAACCGTTTGTACCTTAGCAAGAGCCTAAACTTATAAGAATTCAAAATATTTTTAGACCCAGAAAAATTTGATCCTTCAAGATTTGAAGGAGATGGATATACACCTTATACTTTTCTACCTTTTGGAGGAGGACCTTATATGAGTTTTGTCCTTGGGAGGCATATTATAAACAATATAGTAATTGCACAGGAGGCTATTCATTCTATGAGATGTAAAAAATGAAGGAAAGGACTAATGATGCGTAGATTGACTTAATAAAGGCATATGACATGATAAGCTGGGATTTTGTATTTAATACACTAGCTGTTGTGGGTTTTCCTAAGAATCTTATAATTGTTATAGTTCATAATACTAATACCATCAGTTCAAGATAATTCGTATCTGTAACAAACTCTTGTTATGTTGTAATTATCATATTGTAACAACGTCATATTTGTATGTGTATATATTGTAACAACTCAATACAACAGATATACTTTTCCCTCTCAACAGTATTCTGAACTTGGTATCAGAGCCCAAATTCAACATGTCAACCAGCTCCTCTCTTCATCATCCTCTACGTCTTCTTCCTCCTCTCTTTCAAATACATCTACAAAACTGCCCACTATTCTTCCCCTTACTTCTTCTCCATCAACAACCCCTACACACCTTCAATAATCTTTTTCTATTAAGCTGAACTCAAAAAATTATATACCATGGAAGTTACAGTTCCAACCATTGCTGAACTTTTACAACCTTCATAGAGTCTTACTCGGCACCAAACCTGCACCACCCAAGGAGACACTCAATTCCACCATAAACATATCAGAACCAAATATGGTTTATCTTCATTGGTTTATAAAGGATTAATTGTTGTTTTCCTAGCTTTTATGTTCTATTTTAGAAGAAATTCTTCCTCACCTTATTGGTCTAAATTCTACCTCAGAAGTTTGGAAAGCTCTTGACACTGCCTATGGGGTAGTTAATAATGCACAACGAACATAGCTTTACATCAAGATTCATAACCTTCGCAAGGATGATAAATCTATTTCGAAGTATATTTTTCAAGCAAAAAAATTACTGACTCTCTTGCATTAGCTGGCCAAGCAATCTCTCTCACCGAGTTTAATGCCATTATTTTTCGTTAGTTGGGTGCATACTTTAATGGCGCTGTTGGGGCTTAGCAATAACACACTAAGCTGCCTTCTTTTCATGACCTACATGGTCAATTAGTTGCTTATGAGATACTCCTACAGTCACAATAATCTCAAGTGCTACAAGTTAATATTGCTCACTCCTCTTTCAATAATAATTCTTCTGTGCTTGTTTCTAATAACAACGCTTCTCGTGGTCAATAATTTAATCCTAAATTCAGTCATAGAAGAGGTGGTCATCTTAGTTTCCCTCATCCTCAAACTACCTCTTGTCAAATCTGTGGTTACTCCAACCATATCGCTGTTGATTGTAGATAGCATTTTGATCACTCTTTTGCTCGTTCTGGTGATTTGCAATCTACTCCATATAGGACTGGTCGCCCCTTTTATTAACCATAAGCGCAACTCTCTGTCCTCAGGCCACCTCCTAGTTCATCATTTGAGTAGTATCCTGACACGAGTGCAAGCCATCATATCACCCATGATCTTACAATTCTGAGCAACATTGAAGAATACAAAGGTAAGCAACATGTTGTTGTCGGTAATGGTCATAAATTGCCTATCAAACACACTGGTAATGGCATTCTTCCAACTCCTACAAAAAATCTACTTCTTTCCAATATCTTGCATGTGCCTAATATAACTAAATCATTGTTATCTGTTAAACAACTTTGCACTGACAATGATTATTTTTCTGACTTTTACCCTAACCATTGTTCTGTGAAGGATTGTCAAACCAAGCGAACAATGCTCCACGAAACGAGTGAATTGGGGCTTTACAAACTGCAGGTTGCAAACAAGTCAATTTCTTCTTCTATCTATGCCTACTTGGCAAGTTTGGAGACTTGGCATTAACGATTCAGTCACCCACACTCTAATGTAGTTCGTAGTCTTGTTAAACAATTTAATTTGCATTGTTCAAAAAATTTTGTTTCTTTGAATAATTGTCAAGTCTGTTCTTTAGGCAAGTTGCATCATTTATCTTTGTCCTCTACATATCATCGTAGTTCTCATCCACTTGCATTAGTTCATTTCGATGTCTGGGGTCCTGCTCTAGTTAATTTATGCAATAGTGATAATTTTTTGTCATTTTTATTGATGATTTTAGCTTGTTTACATAGCTTTTTCCTATTAAAAATAAAAGTGATGTTCTTAGTGTTTTTTTACAATTTCAAGCATATGCTGAAAAACAATTCAATAGCGAAATAAAATCCTTCAATTCTGACTAGGGAGGAGAATTACAGCCACTTTTTACACATTTAAAAAAAAATTAGCATCTTACACCGTTTATCTTGTCCTCACACTCATGAGCAGAATGACACTGCTGAGAGGAGAATACATTATATTGTTGATATTGGACTCACTTTAATGGGTCATTCCAATACACTATTTAAATATTAGAATTTTGCTTTAGAAACCGCTATTTTGTTTATTAATCGCATGCCCACTCAATCCCTTCAAAATAAAATTCCTTTTGAATTGTCTTATAAAAAATGTCCAGATTATCATTTTTTGCATGTTTTCGATTGTGCCATTTATCATTTATTAAGACCATATAATAAAAATAAATTTTCTTGTCAAACCACCCAATGCATTTTTTTTGGGTGTTCTCCTGTTGGGATATAGATGCCTCAATAAAGATACTGGAAGGATTTATTTTGCTAGGCATGTTAAATTTGATGAACACACTTTTCCTTTTAAACACCAACCTCCACCTGATCCCAACAACCACACTTCATCGCCCAGTCCTTGTTTGTAAGTTAGGCTGCCTCTACCTCAATTCACAAGCTCCAAGGACTCTTCGTCAGGCATGACTCTTCCTTCCCTTCTACTTCTACTTCTCTTTCTATTCCACCCTTATCACCAACTCTTTCTCAACCGAATTTTTCTTTCTCCTCTAATGGCTCTAGTTCCCAATCTATTTTACCAAACCGAACCTTATCTCCTTCTCTTATTTCCAAACAAAATCCTTCACCCCTATCCCCATCATGTCATCAACTTTTTAATCCTGAAGGATTGAAACCCTATCCCCATCACGTCATTAACTTTTTAATCTTGAAGGATTGAAACAAGTTGTTGACTTAACCTATCCACCATCTTCCGAAAACAAATAAACCACCTGACAACAACACTCCACCTTGAACTCATCCCATGACACTTCATCCTTCTACCATGAACCATACTTGCAAATATGCCCTTACTTGCAAATATAGTTCAGAATATTGTTGAGAGGGAAAAGTATATCTATTGTATTGAGTTGTTACAATATATACACATATAAATATGATGTTGTTACAATATGATAATTACAACTTAACAAGAGTTTATTACAGATAGGAATTATCTTGAACTGATGCTATTTATCTTCAATAGTTATCATATAGTATATTTTGTCACCATCAATGGAAAATTTTTGGAGTGATGAAAGAATGATCAGTTTTAATCCTTCTAAGGAAATTAGGGAAGGAGACTTTGTATCTCTCTATAGTTTTGTTCTTTACATTGAAAGACTAGCGCAAAGTATTAACTAGGAAGCTAAGTAGGAGAATTTAAAATCGATAAAGTTAAGTAAGCATGGGCCTCCATTTTCTCACTTAGTTTTTTTGCATATGACTTTTTACTTTTTGTATAAGGCATCAGTGCAATAAGTTACTTTGGTCGCTAAGACGTTAAGTCTTTTTATAACAACTCTAGTTAGATTGTGAGCCAATGCAAATCCTAAATATTTTTTCTCCTAATATTGATGAGAGGAAGACAATAATGATTGCAAAACAGTTGGGTTTTTATGAACTAAGGACATAGAAAAATATCTGGGAATGTCACTGCTTCACTCGAGAATAACCAAAAAATATGAAAAATCCTACAAAAAGTTTAGAAAAAATATTTTAGTAGAATTGAGCCTCTCTCTCGCTAGCTTGAAGAATAATGCTAACTTAGTCTGTAATTAAAGCAATTCCCCTTTTTCTAATGCAAACGATAAAACTTCCAAATTCCTTTTATGATAAAATTAAGCAATAATGTCAATTCATATAGGGGTCTGAAAGAGCTAATCAATAACTGAATTTAATCTTTTGAAATTATCTTTGTCGTCTAAAGGTGATTAGTGGAGAAAGAATCAAAGGGAGATGAATGATGCTTTGTTAATGAAACTTAGGTAAGGGTTGATGACTCAAAATAATGATTTTTAGTCACCAATTACGATCCAAATATAAATTCAATATATTGATTAATATCCCTTAATTCATACACTATAATCATAGTTTCTTACTTCAGTATGAAATAAGCAAAGTTTGGCCACATGTTCAAAAAGAAATTTGTTAGTCTATAAGGAATGGTAAAAAAAAGTGAAATTTCGGGAAGACTGTTTGATCCTGGATACTCCCTTGATAGACACAGCTATCTTCAAAGTTCCCTCAAGCCAATTGCAAATGCCAGTTAATTGTTTTGTGGATCGAGATCACCAATGGAAGTGGGATTTGTTTGCAACTATTTTGTAACAATTAATCCTTCTCCAAACTACTACAATAAAGTGGTTGAAAGAGAATGTTGGTGATGATGCAGTGTTTTGGGGTCTAACGCCCTTAAGAAACTTCTCCACTCTATCAACGTATATTAGTTTATTAGGCTATTAGGATGAAACTAATGGTTAAATTTAGGAAAGAATCTAGCAATAGTAGGGCCCTTAACAAATTAGAACATTCATATGATTGGCATTATGAGAGAGGTTCCTTACGAATGTTGAATGGCTCAACGTATAGTTTCTATTAGTATAGATGTGCCCTAGTGTCATTTCTTGTAATATAAATGACATTGTATTTCTATCCCTATGGTGATAAAATATTCATTTAAATAAAGTGTTTGTTTATTTGAGTATTTACCCTTTAGCATTATATTAAAAGAGTTTATTATCAAGAGTTGATAATATGAGTGACAAATTCTTTTAGTACATATGCTATAAAATGTTCATAGTCATAGGATTAGTAATTGGGTAATATTAATCCATAGACTATCACCTTTGTCTATTATCCTTGATCGGTATGTGATATCGATAGTGGGAGGTAGTAAGTCTCATGGTACTTGATATGAGATATCATAATAGACATGTGGATACTCATGTGATGGTGGATCGAACTATGACGTAAGATAAGTGATTGTATGGAAATTCACTTTTGTCAACAATCACTATCTTAGACATGATGGTGCATATGGTCCTTTAACCTGAGGCGACATAGTCATCCACATATGGTTGGTTGGAGTTTGTCACCGCTTACATACCTGTGTTAGCCATGTATGGGTATATGGCATGTGGTGGCTCTAGTTGGTTATATGTAGGGATGAGTGATTGGCCAAGATGGAATTCATTACTTGGAGTGAACCGGGATAAGATCTTATGCCATCTAAGTTATTCTCGATGAAGTACCTGGCCAGTCAAACTTGACTTACCCGAAAAGAGTTTCGGTGCTAGAATGTGTTTCTAGTAGAAGTCATGTTTTATCGAGAATTAAACTGAAGATTAGGTCATATGATTGAGGCAATTAGAGTTTGACTGACCATGACTCTAGCCAATGTCCTGATCTTGAAATGAAGGGACATTGAGTGCACGGTAATTATGTTCTATGGTTCTTGTGAATCTACGGATAGCACTCATTTCCAATTGCGTAGTCATGACATCTATGCTGGTGGTCACTCACGACTTATGGAAACTGAATGTGATTAATTGGGATTTTCATATTTTGCTTGGAAAGAGTTTCCACTAATATTAAGGGTTAATATTATTTATTTCCATTGCTATTTGGACTTGAACCTAGTAAGTCACACACATAAGAGTAGCACCGACAATGATAACTATTAATTTGATTATTAATTAAAGTGTTTAATTAATTAATTAAATTAAATTGAATTAGATTTTCGCTTGTGCAAGGATCTAGCATATCCTGAAATGTAATTTAAAGGTTAGGACTACTAAATATTAATTTGGACTTAATTTAATATCTCATATTAAGTTTAAGGACCAAATTGATATTTGCCACCTTTATTAGTTTGGATATGGGCCATGAGATGGACCATATATATGTAGTTTAATGGATGATGAATGGGCTTGGATAATTAAGTGTATTAGTGAGAAGGGCTTTTTGTAAGTGTTAAATAAAGCCCATAAACTAATTAGTGGATGTTGTAGAGATGGCCTATTTAAGAGTTAAATGAGCCCAAGCTTAAGCCCACTTACTAAAGGAGGGGCCACCTAAGCATGTGACATGGTGGCCATATAAGCATTGCTTTACATGCAATGTGATTGCATGGTTGACAATATGGAGATGTGTCATAAGCATGCACCTTAAGTTAGTGGTCATTCTCTACATGCATGAGGTAGCTTAATTTACACTTAAAGTGAAAAAGTAAGCACATGCATGAGATTGCTTATCCTATACTCAAGCTTGAGTTAGTGGAGAATCTCTACACATGCAAATTAGTCTCTTACATACCTACACTAAGTTAGTGGAGTTTCTCTACACACTTCAATTATCACTTACATTTAAGAGACATTCAAACACTAAGAGAAAAAATAAGAGTTGAGTCTTCTTCTTCTTCTTCTTTCTTCTAAGTGTTGTGAGTGTGTGAGTGAGAGATACAAGAGTTGTATTTCTTCATAAGTCCATTGTCATCATCCCTTGTACAAGAGTTGTGTAAGTGAAGGCTACATCCATCCATAGAAAGCAAGAAGTCCTACATCATCCAAGCAAGGAGAGGAGCTCCAGCAAGCTTTCGGGTCACCACAAAGGAGGAGCTTGTGGGTAGAGATTCTTCAAAAGATTGGAGTCATTCCGGTGCCACTTGTGTGTTTCAAGCTAGAGGCTTCACACTTGGGGAGCTAGGAGCTTGTAGATTTGCATCAACCATTTCCTAAAGCCTATCGAGCGTTCTACCAACATTCGGAGTTTGTGTTTTGGTTGTTTTATTAATCTTTGATTTATGTTGTGTAAATTAAATGTGTTGTGATCTTGGTAGTTTTTGGAATTCTTACCTTTCATGCAAGGATTACACACTAGGAAAAAATTTTGAAATTTATCCTAACCGATTTTGTGCTCATACCACACTTCTGCTATATTCCGTTGTGTGTAATCGATTCCTTCAGTTTCACCCTTGAACTTTACACAATTAACCTCTGATACTCCTAAATTTTTAACTTTTAAATTTTTATTTTGAACATTTTTCACTTTTCAATTTGTACTTTTTTATTCTATTTAACTCATGTAATATCAAAACGGATAAAAATTTAATTTCAAATGATTTTAAACACATAAAATGTTAAAATTAGCTTCAAAATAATATAAATAGAATTAAAAACTAATATTAAAAAAGTTAGAAGAATTTTATTTTAAATTATATTCTCTCTTTCATTAAACATTATTTTTGTTTATATAAGTTTCTCCTATGATTATATCAACATTGATTTATAAAATACTTCGATTTTATGCATTATAGGGGTTAGATAGGTTTAAAATGAAATTTTAAAAGTTAAATAGAACATAATAAAAGTTGAAGGGTGATAGAGGTTAATTGAGTAATGTTCAAGGGTGAAACTATGCATTTAGCCAATGTTGAATTGGTCCATAGACACATGAGCAACTTATCAGAATGTCTAATTTATTTCTTTAAAGAAGAAACAATGCTCCATATTTTATGAGACTATGTTACTGCCAAGACAATTTGGGATTGCTTAATTCCCGTATCTAACAGGGTTATTTTCTTTACTATGAATCTGAAGGGGTTAAATAAAAGTAAACCTACTATGTAAAATAAAGTTAAATAGTGAGCTCAACTAGGACTATATTTTTAGGTTACATTTTTTAGGCTTTCACATTAGAGGAGCAATCTTATTTTTTAGAATAATGCAGGGCTTATAAATTAATTAGCTGATATTAAGAACAGAGTGGAGGATATAAATTAACGCTACAAGCAAGTGGGTCAATTTGTAGTTTGTGGTAACTTGAAGGTGTAGCAAATGGTTGGCTGAAGACCAACTTATGGCTATTAGGTTAAATTAAATATGGATGGAGTGGTCAATGGGAACTCAAAAATTGCAACAACATGTGGGTTAGTTAAGAACAAATATAAGAGACAGCTTGGAGGATTCTTGATGAATATTGGCATTGGCTCAATTATATTAGCAAAACTTTGGGGGATGTATACAAGGTTGTCCCTAACTTGGGATATGGGTATACACACAATCATTCTTGAGATGGATAACATGTGTATCTTAATTAATAGCTTAAGAAAAAAACAGGGTGAATTGTAACTCAGCAAACATCCAAACCATCATGACGATGTTTGCGCTAGGACTAATTAGTGGAAATTTATCATATTTACAAAGGCAAATTTTAGAGTGGATTTCATCGCTTCAGAGGTAGCCAAAGTCCCTTTAGGGTGCATAACTTCAACTCCCCCTTATGAATCTTAATAGGTGTTTAGAGCATGATCTTAGGGCTATGTTTCAAAACTTCTCCGAATAGACATTTCTGTGTTTCAAAAACATTTTCGTATCGGAAACTTCAGGAAACTCTTAGGAAATGTTTCGGGGCCATTTCCGCAAATATGAAAAATTGAGAAACGTGTTTCCAACTTGAAAAATATATTTTTTTAGTATTTTCCTAAATAAGAAATGAGACAAATTAAAAAATAATTTCATATTTTCTTAACTGAACAAAATAATTTCTATAATTGTACTATTACTTGATAGAATAGATAAAATTTTTTAAAATTTATATCTATATGTATTCGTATATTTTTAATATTTATTTATATACCCCTATATTTTTAATATTTACACGTTTCCCCACGTTTCCATTTCCTATAATTTTAAGAAATGTGGGTTCGCCGTATCCGTTTTTACATTTTTCCGTTTCCATTTCCGTGCTACATAGTCTTAGGAGTGTTTGTTACAGTAGACTAACAAGGTTGTAACTTTCCTTTGTTATGTTCTTTAGGCTACTGGCCTCATTCCTTCACCTAAAATACTACTACTTAATATATGTAAAATTTTTTTTATTATATTTGTATTTTAAATAATCAAATAAAGTATATTAGTTTTATTTTTATTTTAAAATAATTAAATAAGATATATATTTATTTGTAGGGCATACATCACACAGGTTAAATCCTTTTTTTTAATTCCCCTAGATTGGATTTGTTTTAAATTCAATGAAACATTAATAATCTGTGATTATCACTAAACAGAGTCATTATCTAACTCTGATTTTATTTTTGGACCAATCTAAATTAAGAAAATTAATTTTGAAAAATTAAAACAACTTCGGAAATCGATCGAAGGTGTGCAATTCTAATCGGAATTGTGCATTTTCGATCGAAAATGTGGAATTCTAGTCTGAATTCCATATTTTCGATCGTAAATGTGTGATTCCGATCAGAAATATATAATTTCAGTCAAAATTATACAATTCCGATTTTGAATTTTTACACTTCGGCCCCTATTTTATTTTTTCTATATTTCGAAATTGACCCATAAAAGAAAAAGGAAAATTTTCAATTAATTCCTAAAAAAACTTAGCAATCAAGTCCTTAAGATACAGGAATCAAAATTCGAGTATAATTTTGATTGAATTTTCATTATTGGATCCTTGTCGCATCCACATTCAAATCATCCCGGAATTAGGTGCTTACAGCTACCTTTTCCTTTGAGGCAAAGGAAGATGAATGATGATAAGCAAAGGTTTGCTAAATTCATAGAAACCTTCAAGAAGTTAGAGTTAAAGATACCTCTCTCAGAAGCTTTGAATGAAATGCCAAAATACGTAAAATTCATTAAAGACATTATCACCAACAAGCGAAAATGGAATGACAATGAGATGGTGCCTCAAATGGAGACTTGTAGCTCCATTATTTCAAGAAAAATTCCAGTGAAGCTTAAAGATCTAAGGAGTTTTACAATTCCATGCACTCATGATTCTAAAGAATTTCCTAAATGCTTGTGTGATTTAAGAGCTAGCATTAATCTTATGCCTATTTCTCTTTTCAGGGAATTGAATCTTAGAGATGTGATTAATACCAACATGACTCTTCAACTAGTTGATTACTCAATTAAAAAGCCAAATGCAGTAGTTAAAGATGTGCTTATTAGAGTTGATAAGTTCGTATTTCTGGTGGACTTTGTGATTTTAGACTTTGAGCAAGACAAGCACTGTCCCTTGATCCTAGGGAGACCTTTTCTCAACACTGGAAGGGTTGTGATTGATGTATATAAGGGAAAGATCACTCTAAAAGTTAGAGAAGATAAATTTAAATTTGTGATGAATCGGCTTATTAAGGATATGAAGAGTAATGATCATCATAAAGAAGAAAGAATGGTGGACAAAAAAATTAAGGAAGTAACACTAACTTCATAGAAGCAGCAACGTAAGTCAAATCAAAACCTTTGACTCCACAAGTTCAGAAAAAGGTGAAGAAAGCCAAATCAAAAGTGAATCTAAAAAGGAAGGCTAAGCAAATGATTAGAATGGTGTATATCTCTAAGAAACATGCTTCTTCAAAAGGCAAAATGAAGCTTGATTCAACAAATAATGGAAAGACAAAACATCAAGCATTGATCATCATCAATGATGAGGGATGTTCTTCCTCCTCATTCACTTGACACATTGAATCACATGGGCATGGTCAAGCTAGAGACGTAAAATTAGCATTTTTTTATTTTTATTTATATTTATTGTTTGCTTAAGTGTTCGTGTTGTTCAGTTTTGCTTTTTATTTTTGTTTAAAGTTTGATTTTTACACACCTTTTGATTGTGTATGCTTTTGATCAAGTGTGTTAGAAGCTAATATGAGAATTTTGGCATTTTCTTGGATGCAGGGCAAAAGTCGCGATCGCTCTATCAGACTTTCAGGCATTTTCCGTGATTGCATTGTATGTCGCGATTGCTAATTGCTCATCAGTCTAGCTCTAGTGCCTACTCCGAGCTCGCGAAAAGTCAGTGATCGTGAATGCCAAGCCTCTCAAGCTCAAATCCTTTTATTAGGATTACGAGTTTTACATGATCTCGTATCTTCATACTTTGCACTTCCAAAGTGTTCTGTTGCAATCGTGATTTTGTAGCGATTGCATTTTCTTGCATTTTTAGCTGCCTAATTCTTCCTCTTGTGATCACAGATTAACCCTAATCTGCAATTAAAATAGTTGCCACCCACTTCCCTCCTCCACTATATTTTCAAAATCCATGATCTCTATCTTATGTGCGACCACCCTAACCACCCAAAAATCAAATCTCCCATTCAAATGTTTATCAAATCTCCCTAAATCTTTTGCATTTACTCTCTCCTTTCCTTTATTTTAACCCTAACACTCTTCAATTTCTCTCCAAATCACCACAAAACCCTCTCTTCGCAAATCTCATCTCTTCATCATAAAATAAAGCATCCATCATTTTCCTCCGATGGCACCAACATCAAGGAGCAAGAAGAAGCCGAAGATAATGGAAATCCCTAAAAAGGAGGGTGAGATCGATTTGGCTAGGAAGTATGGCGCCCCCTTTCCAATCTACACACTGGAAGAAAGAGATAAGTATCTTTCTCTTTCTCAAAAGAATTTTATGATCCCTAAATGCTTAGACATGGGGACATTAAAGGGTGTTAAACTTAAGGATTAGGTTTTAGAGCTTTGTGATATATTAGGGTGGAGAAAGTTTGTGGAAATGACACACTCTATGTATAGAGAGTTAACACCAGAGTTTTATACAACTTTAAAACTCTCTGATCAAGGCCACAGGAAGTTTGCATGAAGGCTTAATAGGAAACCAATCACTATTGATTATGACACCATGCTTGCTGTGACTAGGTTCCTGAAAGGAGGAATTTGTGAACCGCCAAATAAATACAAGTCCAGGGATTTTTGGAGAGAAATTACCTCACCGGATGCGATTTAGGATTTGCGGGGTTCACTTAATGGGTTGATTCAGGATCACAGTTATGTTATTATGCACAAGTTCATGTCTCACTCTATTTTCAGGAAGATGGAGAGCAACAAAGTTAGAATTATTGATGTTGTGGTGTATGCACACATCCACAAAGGTCTCTACCACCTACTGCATTTTACAAACATTGTGGTATGTAGCCAGAGCTCCTAAGGCATCGATTTTGATGGGCCATATCGTGACAGGTTTGGCTTGGCACTTTCAATTTTTTAACCCTCTTACTACTGAAATGCCTTCTTATATACATGATAGAGTGAGTTGGATCTTGCTTACAAGAGCCGAAATCTTTTCATCCAACATGGAGCTAAGGGATCCTACCACAAGAAAATGCTTTCATTTGAGGCAATCAGCATCAAAGAGGAAGAATTTGCCTAAAGCTGACGAAGGAGAGGAAGAAGAATATGAGGATGATGAAGAAGAGGAGCAAGAACTGCTTCCTCAGCTGCATGCTCCAGCTCATGTGGATATGACCCAAGTATTGGAGAAGCTAGACCTTTTTAGGGCCACCATGGAGTCCATATTTGACAAGCTTAAGAAGAAGGTGGACAAAAAGTGCCATAAAGTTAAATCGACATCGAGAGCGAGCCTTCATACCACCATTTCAAGCTCCATGAGTATTTCAAGGCCATAAGTTATATAAGTCTTCCCTCGCCATCTCCTCAAAATCCAGCACCTTCATCTCCAGAATCACCTTCGGGCTCTCCTCCACAAAGCGAGTAAATGCTTTTCCTTATTCATTAGTTTTTATTTTTGTTTTTCATTTTTAGTTTTCTTTTTCATACTTTACATGTTTATATTTTTTATTGTGAATTTATTTTTTTGTTTTTAGTTGTGTTTATGCATTGTATATAAATATGTTTTGCATTTAGGTACCCTACACACATTGAGGATAATGTGTGATTCAAGTGTGGGGGGAGTCATTTTGCATCTTTTTCATTTGTTTGTTAAGTATTATTGAGTGATGTATTGTGGCCAAATGCATCCTTTATTTGAATCTATGCATTGAGAGATGGTGGATTCAATAGACCTATAAATACTTATTAGATTCAGCAATGACTTGAGAAAGCTTATGTAGATCTAATCCTCTTTAAGTTTACTTATTACCCAAGTTAGATTTTATCTTATTGTATGATGATGATGAGAATTAAGTCATATTGTGAGATTCAATTGTTGCATGTTTGTGAGATTAGCATTGCTCGAGAGAGATTGTTAATCAGTTTATGAAATCTTGAGGTGTGCAATGGAACTTGAGCTAATCTATTATTTGGCTTAATGATAATGCGGTGTACCATTTCCCTAATAACATGCCTTTCCCATTGATTATTTCTTTGTTAATTTGATTTGCAATAGCCTTAATTACATTCTTTAGTTAGTTTGTTATTTTAGTTATTTACTTGCCTTAAACAAACCATTATTGATAGCTCTAAACAAATACGATTAAGATAAATAGGTGTTTAGTCCCCAATCCCTATGGAAAATGATACTCTACCCACTACTATATTACTTGACGACCCGTGCACTTGCAATTAGCATACACGCTTCACTTGTTAAAATAATACGCTTTCAGCATAAGGTGGTTAACGATACCTTTGACTTTGTGAATGGTAAATAAATAATAGTCATGAAAATCAAAATTAGTGAGATTTGTTGAATTCACACTACCTCGTGATAAATTGATGAATTTTCTCAATATAACGTATTTTTTGTACAATCATCATGTTGAAAGCAACTTCAACAAATTTTCAGTAATTACAAATCCAAAAGAAGATACACCAAACTTATGGAATTAGCACTAGCAGCACCAAGGTGACACATAGTCAAAACTGCATCATTACATCTCCATGCGCCTGATTGTATACAAAATGCATTACATATGTTTGTTTGCATATCACTATCATGTGCATGTCTCATTCTTAGGCATTTTAGGATCATCTTTGTATGAACCCTGGTGTGCATCACGATCACTCTTGTGTGAAATCTCGAAATTGTACTCATAATGTATGTTCCCAGAATTGCATCATGCATTTACTTGAAGCCCACAAATGGCAATACAATATTTTCCTTACAAAAGCTACATGACACAAACACATAGCACATTTCACTAGACACTACACAATAGCTTTACATAACACTTTTCGCTTTGTACTGCATAGCAGGCTATGGCACACTGCACATTTTGCTTAACACCATATATTGGTCATGTAGCACATTTTTCTTAACAACATATATTGGTCATATAACACATTTTTCTTAACAACACATTTTATCTAACACCACATATTGGTCATATAGCACATTTTGCTTAATGGCGCATTTTGCCTAACACCACATTTTGGTCATACATCACATTTTGCTTAAAATAGCACATTTTGCCTAATGCCACATATTGGTCATACAACATATTTTGCTTTAAATGCACATTTTGCTTAACACCACATATGGGTTATATAGCACATTTTGCCTAACACCACATATTGGTCATATAGCGCGTTACACCACATAACACATTTTGCTTGACGCCACACATAAGTTACATGGTACATTTTGCCTGATGCCACATACTGACCATATGGCACATTTTGTTTGACAATATATGGCACATTTTGCTTGATGTCATAGCACATCTTGCTTGATGCCACATATCGATTACATAGCACATTTTGCATGATAAGCACACACAGGCTGCATGGCATATCTTGCTTAATGCCATATATCGACTATATAGCACGACATGCTAGACGTCACACAACAGCTAAGGCATTGCAGATCCAAAGTCGGTAGTTATATCATGGAATGACGAAAGCAGCGTTGCAATATTCAATGTTATAGACAAATGCTCTATAACACGTCAGGTAAGTATTCTTAAACTCTAATTTGAAATTGAGTGCTTATAAAGTTTTTCCACATTTTGTTGCACAAACTGTGACAAAGGGGGGCAATTGTAAACACCTAATTTCGGGATACCAGATACAGGGATGCGACAGAGGACCCGATGATGAAAAATGACTGTGAAATTAAAATTATTGCATCTGATTTATTAATTTTGAATTACATTATAAATTATTTTTAGGACATAGTTTTAAATTTTATTTACTTATTTATTTATTTTTACTATTTCTTTTTTAAAAAAATTTCAAAAAATAAATAAAAAAGAAAATTCAAAAAAAGTCAAATAAAAAAAGAGGAAAAAAAAAGAAAAATAAAAAAAAAGGGGCCGAAGTTTGGCCAATTCGGCCAATTTTGTTCCAAATGAGTTTAATGGCCAAAAGTGGCCATAAATGGCCAACGGCTGGCCATGATTTGTCAAAAAAAAAAAAAATCGAAGTGGCCAAATTCAATTTGTTTTCCCGGTCGAAAAACTATTATTTCGACTGGAAATATAGATTTCCGATATTTTTGATCGGAAATGTAATTTTCTGATCAGAGAAATAGGTCTCTTATTTATTTTATTTTATTATTTTATTTATTAATTAACCTTTTTTTATTGGTTGTTGTTTTTATTTTATTTGATAAATATGTTTGTTTGTTTAGGTAAATAATAAAAATAAATAGATTTTTATTATTACTATTTTTATTTTTGTCTTGTAATCAACTTAAGTTTACAGGACTGTATTTTTATAAATACGTGTTTTTCTTTCACAGAAGAGGAGGCTCGTTGGTTTTTATTCTTTTTCTCTGCATTTCTGATTTTAGCCGTGAGCCAAAAAACACAGTGTTTCTCCTTTTATTTTTCACGTAGTTTTTTAGTTTTTTACCATCAATCATATCAAATAAAAGTCAATAACTCACAGACAATACAAAAAAGTCACAAACTTCTCTATTAAAGGTGATCATCTCTTCTTAGGGAAATCAATACTGCATCCATTCTTATCTTCATCTCATTTCATTTTATTTTTTTATTTTTATTTTATTTTCTTTGTTTATTATTTCAAATCATTCACTGACTATTTCTATTTGTTTATTTTTATTCATGATTATGGATGGAGTTACATGATTGAATCAAGGTCAACCCATCACATGGTATGCCATATATTACATTTTATATTTGAACGTAGTTTTTTAGGGTTTATTTATTTTTGTATTTTGATGGCAATTTTGTTTTGAATTTTATTGGGTTGTAGTAATTTTAATTTTAATTTTTCAATAGATTTTGTAATAGCTCCAGTAGTGGAAATAGTTAAATCAAATACTGCCTTTTATTTTCTATTTAATTGGTTGGTTATAGATTAAGGTTTCAATTGGGTAATTCAATTAAAATTAATGTGACTTAGATTTTAATTGGGGTTTCCTTTAAAATAAATTAGAATTAGGAAAATAGTATATTAGGCTTTTTATTTACTTGCTTATGTTTGGAATTTTTATTTGTTTTATTATTTTAGGCCCATTAGGCTTTTTATTGGGTTAATTACACCCATGGTACCCAGATTTATACCAAATTCCCATTAAAATACCCACTTTTCATTTTTTCACTTAAAACCGCCCAAATGTTCGCCTGGGTCCCACTAAAGTGCCTGATCCCACAATCCGGTGGCCAATGACCACGTGGACGCTGACGTGGCCTCCATGCATGAAAAAATTGTAAGTCCCAAAAAAAAGCACTTGCCACATCATCAACTGTCAGATGATGGGCCCACTCCATTTATAGCCCTCCCTAAGCTTCCTAAGGAAGCTTTGCACCCCTGAACAAAGAAAAACAAAAAGAAACAGTTAAAGCCATCTCTTTTATAGATTAAAAACGCGATTCATAGCTTCAAAAAACATAAAAGTTAATCATATTGAAAAGAGATCTTGCATTTACAGTGGAAGAAGTGCACATGCAAATAACCCAGCGTAAGTAAGGCATGTTTCTGTAAGTTGCATCTGAATCTTGGTATAAATATTTAAATTGATTTGAATGAACTTTAAAGATTTCTAAAATGGACAAGCGACTAAATGTGCATGCATTTTTTGATAGATTAAGCTTTATGGGGTGCAAGAGGTTTGTGGGGTTTTGAGCTGAGCTGAGCTTCGCAAAGGAGAAGTACAGTGGTGGGGTTTAACAACATCAGCTTTTCCATTGAGTGGTGGGGTCGACCAATGCCGATGGACAAAAACAATGCAGGTAAAGTGAAGCTTTTGTTTATGTATTTCTTTTATTTTATGATTGGTAAACCCTAAATGATACTTATTTAATTGAAAATTTTTTTTGGGAAAGCCTAAATTGGTTGTATATTATATTAATCTTTATCAAAGACATGAAATATAAATTACCCTTTATTTTTAGAACACTTGGTGGGACGGTGGTATGTGTGGTGGTTTTTGTTCATTG
>CATIWK010012527.1:0-11412 GCA_949634005.1 Mallotus japonicus | reverse complement strand
CATCATTATGACCTGGATTGTGATCGTTGACTGTAAGTGAATATCCTCGCGATCATAAATCTAACATCACTGTTTGATCCACCCATCACATGAGTATCCACATGTTTATTCTGATATCTCATATCAAGTAGCATGAGACTCACTACCTCCCACAATTAGTATCACATACTAATCCAGGAAAATAGACAGAGGTGATAGTCTAATTAATATTACCCAAATATTAATTTATCGACTATAAACATTTCAAAGCATATGTACTAAATAAATTTGCAACTCATAACTCTTGATAATAAATTTATTTAACATTATGTTAATGGATTAATATTTAATTAAATAAACACTGATAATAGAATATTATTTTATTGCCATTTGGGATAATTTACAATGTCAAAATATGTGATTGGCCTCTAGGGCATACCACCTATACTAATAAAAACTCACCAAGACGATTTCAAGGTAAGAAGGTTGGAAGAATGAGAGGGGGTTCACTGCAGTGACACCCTACCTCGAGTTTTTTGTGTCTTCTTGTCGGATTAAGACGTCGCCACGTCCTCTGTTGGTATCCACACGAATAGGATGCCCAAAATAGTGAAGGTGTGCTAGCACCTTTTTCAAATACTCTTATTATTTTATTTTCTCTATGATTTTCTTTGCACAAAAGAGGTGGGAGAATAAGGAGGAGAATGAAAGCATGGAAAAACCCTAAAGAAAGAGACATTTATATAGACATCCTATCTAAGGTTTTTTTTCAAACCACTTACTTACCAAAATAGTTTTGGTAAGATTAAACTTCATTTTCTATTTTAATTCTAATTCCCAATATATATATATATATTTATTTATTTATTCTTTCAGAGACATTATCATTTGGTTAATTAACCCAGGTCTGCTTTGGACCTGTTCTAAGTGTGCGACCCTGTAGGTTCACACAACGTTGGCAGTAGGCATAAAATTTCCATTTTAGCCCACAAGTCATAAGTGGCCTCTAGCAAGACATTATGGCTACCCAAGTTGTGTGAAAGTCGATAATCCAATAAAAACTAATCCACATCATGTATTATAGTCCTTTTGTCAAGTGATATCTTAATTGAACATATGACATGGTTCATGTCATCCTTATATTATCTAATCATATTATTTCTCGATCTTAAGTAGACTGATACTGATAACTCTTTATCAACTCATTCTAGCATGACCATGGATTATTTCTTAGTCTAACTTAATCGAGGGGCCCATAGATAACTTCTCATCATAGATGAGGGACAAATTCCATCTCAATCACTCACATTCCTCACATAACTTATTCTATATCCAATCACAACCTGTTTTACCATCCGGTTAAAGATGATGTAAGAATGTGTCAAAATACAGAACTTATTATGCAGGAAACCATGGTGATTTAGGTTAGAGGACTAAAATAATACTACTGTGATGAGAATCACTTATGACAATTATTCAGTACATTATTTCTCTAAATATGTACCTATAAGTTGACTTAATATCTCATATACATGATCACTAAAACATAATCATCAGTCAACTTCATACTAGTCTTAATTCATTATTGTTCCAATGATAATGATCGACTAGGGATTTAGAATAGAATTCAAGTATCACCTAAGAGATTTACTATCAAGTCACATACTTGATGACCTTAGGTAGAATTAACTATTCAAGGAACATATAATAATTAGCTAGTAATAAAGAAAATTCCTCTTTATTAATAAATGAAATATGACAATGTCAAAATATAGCTATTACATAATCGGCCTGGGACATATCACTAATAGTAGAAACCTACAGCCCCCACTTGGTGGCCAGACAATTCGAGCTAAGTCAATCGCTTCCATTTCCTTTTATCCACTTATGCAACTTACCTTTTCATAAAAGAATCACTTTTACTAGTTTGGTTATGTATGAGAGGTTAGCCAAGGTCTATGACTCTTTGGCTTAGCATCTCCAGCTTTATTCCTTGCTAGTTAACCCCTACAAGACCCAACTATTTATTAGCTTCTGGGATGGCTTCTGAGATAAGCACTTCCATTTGGCCTTAGATGAAGTTATGAACTTTCAGCAGTCAGATCTGATCGATGAACCAATAGTGGTTGACCAAGCTTCTTCTTTTTTGTAGGGCCAAACGAAGTCTCGAGGTGAGCATATTTGTGACATTCAGGCTTTTGAGACATTTTACCTTGTAAAGTATAATTACCTTGATTAGGAGGGGATGCTAAAGAGGGTAAGAGAGGTTCAGGTTGAGTTACTGTGGGAACACCAAATATCGAGCTATGTCAGTTACCATTTGGACTACATATTGTGGATTATAATTGTAACTGTTATTATGTTTATATGAGTTAATACTTAGAACTTATTTTATTTCTCATTTAGAAACATGGTTACATTTTTATTTATTTTTCAATTAATATGAGCATACATCTTTTTCCTTATGGTTTTCTCCTTTTTCATTTTGACAAAAGGAGAGCAAAATTTGGCATTTTAAATGATAATGATTATGCTTGAATTATAATTAGAATACCAAAATGGGGGAGAAACTAAATATTTAATGTGTTTAAATGATATTTAGTATGTTTAACTTATCCTATCTTATATTGAGGGGGAGAAATTTTTAAAACCCCTTGGTATATAAATGAGGGGGAGTATTAAGAACAAATACACACACATACATTAGTAATTTTTATTTATCATTCAAAAATTGATTATCAAAGTCAAAGGGGGAGATTATTGACCTTTTGCATTATCAATCTCAAATCAACCTTGGTTTTAACTTTAACAATCAATTTTAGTTGCTAACTTTTATATTGAAGTATATTTATTAGCTAGGTTCAAAGGTGCAATGAATAGGCCTTAAATTGAAGTCCAACTAAGGTAATTTAAAGGTTGGATTGCCCCTCATAATCCCATCGCAGTTATGAGGAGGGTCACAGGCATAAACTGAATGTAGAGCTGAGTTGTGAAGAGCTCTGCACCTCTCACAATTGCGAGGAGGACCATCATGGTCGCGAGGAAGGTGCTCATGATTGTGAGCTTCTTGGCAGCCTTTGTAATGGCTATTTTAAAGGCTCCAATGACTACATATTTTATGACACCTCCCATCACAATCATGAGCAGCAAAATTCTTGTTAAAAATGAAAAGAAACATTAAATGAAGATGGTTTAAGTGTTAGGTACAAAAATCAAAGCTCCAACAACTATAATTTCATCGTCCACTATAAATACCAAGAAAATAACTCATTTAGGAAATTAGATGGTTGGTTGAGAGAATGCTTGAGTGATTTTTTTGTCAAAAATCTTTGTAATATTATCATTTTCTTTGTATATTTAATTTCTTATAAATAAAATCTTGTTAAGTTTGTATTTAATTGTCTAGTGAGAGTAAGGTGTGTGATTAGTTGATATGATTCTCTCTTATACACTTTCTTGGGTAAGGAAAAGAGATAGTGAGGAATCAATCAACATTGGGTTAGTGTTGAGCCCCTATAAAAAACACATATTGTAAGAGGTTGTGAGTTAGCCATGAAAATTTTTATGGGTGTGAGCCTTGAAAATACTTGGGAATAAATTTTTGTTGATCCTAGAAAAACACATTGGAGAATGGCTTGTGTTGAGCCAAGAAAACATAAGTTGTTGTAAGGTTGGTGTTGAGTCTTAAAACACCTTGTTATAACAATCATTATAATAAGATTGAGTTCAAAATCCTAAGTTAGGGGATAAGTTTAAAATCCGAACTCGCTAAAATCACTTATGTTCTTTTTTATCTTATTATTGTTTTCATTTTTATTATCTATTTATTAATTCCTTTTAATTTTCCTTCAAAATTTTAATCTCTCCTAAAATTTTAATTAGCCCTATTCACCTCTTTCTAGGGTCTTTTCAGAAGCAGATGTTCATAAAAGTATTTGTGATTTTAACTTTTCTCTTATTTTATTTTATTTTTTTGCTTTGCATGATTTATTTTGTATGAAGTGTTTAGAATAACATATTCTCATGCCATGATAATTCTATATATGCCATGATTGCCATGTCATTTAAAATTATGAATTGTCATATCATGTAGAATAAATATTATCATATTTCATATGCTTACCATTCTAGTTTAAGATTTACCATGATTATCATGTTTATATGTTTATATATTAATTATGCATTATGTCATGCTCATGCATCATAATTTACCATATTCATGAATATACTATGTCCATGCATTTTATAGACTGCTTTGGTGTGTTTGTGTGTATATATTATATTTGTATTTACATGTAGTGGTTGATCCAAAATAGTATATATCTCTTGAAAGCATTGTGTCAACTAGTAAGGCTAGCCCTACTTAACATCCGGACAGTATGGAGATGCCTCAAATTTAAAGAGTCACCATATTCATGCATATACCACGTCCATGCATTTTATATACTACTTTGGTGTGCTTGTGTGTATATATTATATTTGTATTTGCATGTAGTGATTGATCCAAAATAGTACATATCTCTTAGAAGCATTGTGTCAAGTAGTAAGGCTGGCCCTGCTTAGCATCCGGGCAGTATGAAGATGCCTCAAATTTAAAGAGTTTGCTTGTACTAACATTGACATCCAAAATCAATTGCTTTATCCAAGGGGTGAATTTGGTTCCAAGTGAGATATCCGAGATTTCCTAGTCCCTAAATGGATAATTTTTCAGGTGATATTGAGTGGTGACTCTTTCTTCTGGCTAAGTTTTAGGGTTGTAAGTGCAATTATCCCATCCTTAGGCACTCTTCCTATATTCCCCCACCATCCCTTTGTTTTCCCATAATAATGAAAAAGGGATAGAGAAAAATTAGTGTTGAGTCGATGCATTGACATTAACAAGAGGTTGCTACATTTTTTTAGCTTTCTTGACTAGCTTAAAAGGAGTTTTATCAAATTCAACTTCAGAGGCTTCCTTTACCCCCCAAGCTTATTATTCATGTACTTTATTTCCTTTTATACTCCTTTATTTTATTTTTTTAAATAACGTAGACTTATTTATTGAATTTACAGCTTCCATACCCTCGAGATGCTCCTTCTGCCTCATGTGTCGGGTCCCTAACTTCTAAGGAGAGACCTCCGTAGTGAGCTAGGACTATTTTTGGGGTAGCTTAGGCTAGTTTCTCTAAGCAAGTGATTCCTAAGATGCTTTCTTATCTCCCTAGCTTATATGTGAGGAGTTGGGTGCCTACTAAGAAGTGGGTTCCTCATTAGCTAGTTCTTAATACCAACTTTTAGCATGTATATGATCCTCCTACATTTATATATATAAGTTTTCGCTTCTTTGTCATTCTTTTTTACAAAAGAGTTAGTACTAACTAGAAAATGTATGCATGTATCTTGAGAGTATATGGATTATATGATTAGGCTTACTGAAGCCAATAGAGACAATAGTGTAAAAATTTCATAGTAACGGAGGATAAATTTTATGCATTAATATGTTTGCAAGTTTCCATATTTGCTATGATATTTATTCACTTTTTTTATTTGAGCAAGCACATGCTCAGTTTCTAGAGGTTTGGATATTTGCCTTGCATCAATAGATCATTTCTTTATAGATGGACTAGACTAGAGCTGAGGTTTTAGAAATGAGATGGGGATTGATATAGAGATTGATCAATACTAAAATTGAGAGGATGCTACTAATGATGAGGATGAGGAGGATGAGGCTTCTAGTGACTTTGATGCTCTAAAGTAGAATTCAGACATAACATTGAACCTTTTTTCCACTTTCTATAAATCATTACAATATAATTTTCCTCCAGTTTTCTTTAATTTAATTACATTTGTTCCAAAATATGCCTAAAATTCACAAACACATTCAAAGAAACATTCATTGCCTTGATTTTTAAGGAGAAGAGGCGATCAACTTAATAAAGAGATGATCACCAGAATATAGAGGCCACATGCATCTATTATCCAAATTTTGAATATAACACCTTACATGAATACTCTTCATTTAGGAAGCTAAACTATGCCCTAAAAAGTTCATCAAATCCCTTAGACCCCCAGACAAGTACATAAATTGCCTCCCTACTTTATCATGACTACTAGAAAAAAAACATTATGCTTCTTCAAAATTTCCCTAAATATGCAACCAAATTCTTATTTATATTTCCTCTTTTGCCTAAATTGCCCCTTTTTAGGATATTTTGATCTTAGATGAGTCACTTGTCCATCTTTTATTTTTCATTTTTGTTTCAGTCACCCCTTTTGGGACCTTTCAATTCTAACTAGGTGGTTGCAAGTGAAATTGAATGATGATAGCCTTTTATTTATGTTAACTTTGCCATTTTGATGCTTTAAAAAGTTTATTTTTGACACTTAACATGCTAACATCATTGTTGGAATTATTTTTAAAACCCTGATAGCCAATGATGAAAATATGAAAATATGTCACCATTGTAAGAGAGTGTTAAAAATATGAAAATATGTCACCATTGTAAGAGAGTGATGAAAATATGAAAATATGTCACCATTATACGAGAGTGATGAAAAGGAATAACTTTTAAACCATTTATGAGCTATTTAAAACCCTAAAACCTTACCCAATAACCAATCGAACCTTTTACAAGACCATACTAAACCCTAACCAAACCTTAACCAGACCTTGAGTGTGATAGGAGAGAGGTTTACGTTGTCCTTTGAGTTAGCTTTTTGTATTTTTCAATCCAATTTGCATTCTGAGAGCCTTGGTTTAACCTTAGGAAGGCATAAAATGAAAAGTCAAACTTTATCGAGTTTTTTTGGAGATCAAATTGAGATTTACGCCTGAAACTATCTTCCAAAATTCTAATATGTTAATGGGTCAAATTTGGCAAAAATTCAAAATTTAACCTACGGTGGTCAAAGTGGGTCATACATGTGTCAAGGTCATCATTCTTATCCATAAAATAAAACACTTTTCCTTAGATTGTCATCAAGCATAGAATATTCTATTTTAAAATATTCTATGCCAAGTGTCATGTATAGAGACAAAAGTGCATATTCTTTACCTTTTTAATCCTTAAAAGATATAAACTAATTACATTATATGCCATTATATGTTTACCTATAAAAAGATAATTCTAAGTATCATTTTAGGGAGGACTTTTGGCATTAGAAGAATGCTTTTAAAGAGAAAAGTTAGGGTGCTCACATTGTTAGAGATAAACTCTATTATGAAAATGAGTGAGAAATAGAAAATATAGCTAAACCTCTACTTCTTTCAATATATCCCAAACTCTCTCAAATCACTCCAAAATCTTTCTCAATACAACAACTAAATACCAATACCGACACCTAAAATCACCAAAACACAAACCTTAAACACAATAAAAACCAAATCAAAGCCTAAACATATCAAACCATAAATCTAGTTTCTTTTTTTGATTCAATCTCTAATTTTTGGTGAGTCTCATTCAACTTTCTGAGGCTAAATACTTTCAAGAACATCTTCTTTTATTTTTGGTTCTTTGATTAAGGGTTTTAGGAGTTAGTTTTATTAAATTCTAATCAAAAAGAGAAGAATTCAGACCCTAAAATGAATAGCCGGCTGGCTATTCATCTTTTTAGCTAGTTATTCTTCCCCGTTGGCTGACCATTTCTTTAGCCTGGGTGGGCTATTCCTCTTCCTAGACCGATTGTTTAGGCTCTTTGCCCTTTAATTTCATGTTTTTGATCTCAAATGATTCTAAGGATGGTTTAGGGACCTTTAAAACCTTTAGGATAGTGGCTTGATTGTTGAACTAGTGCCTCTAAATGCTAAGACGATAAGATTTTTCTTATTTTGTCTTCATTTTCACTTAAAAACCTTTGGTTTTAATCTTTCAACGTTATTTTCTTATTTTATTTTATTTAATTCTAACTTGATTTTCAATCTCTAAAATCTAAATAACTTTTGGTTAATGATGAAGGACAAATACCTTACTTTATGTTTGTGGTTTTTATAGTCATGTGCTTGATTGTATATGACTACTATGTGTGAGCTTCATTTTTAGATTTATTAGATGCATTTTGCATGTACCTTGGCTTGCATCATTATCATATTTGCATGTACCCAAGATTTTGCATTCATTTTGCATGCACCCCAAATTACATCATGCATCATTTGCATTTTCAGGCACCCAACCTTTTATATTGTGTTTATCATGCATTTGCATTTTCATTGTATATATATATATATATCAAAGCTCTCAATCTCTCAAGCTAACTCTACTAACTTTACTAAAATCTAACTTCTACTATTGTTGTTTTTTATGTTTCAAGATTTTATCTGATGTTTAGTATTCATGTTAATGTTCATGTTACTATCTCAATGTCATTTTCTAACTTTATCTCAATCTCTAACTATATCTCAATCTTAATATATATATATATATATATATACACACACACACACACTTTTTTTTTGTGACAATGACAACAATATATGTGTGATTCTTATTATTTTTTGATATTTTATGAATACTAATCCTTGTCTCTTAATCTCAACCATTTTACATTTCTTATTTTATGATAATCATTTGACTCTAAATCATTTTTCTAAACTATCTTTTTTATCTTTATTTTTGGATGATGTTGGTTGCTTGAAATATAAAGAGGCAATAACTTCTTTGAATGAGATCAATCCATTTTTTGAACAAAGCTTTTCTTTTGATGCCTAAATGGTGCGTTGAAATATTCATTCCAATGACAAGTTAAGGGCATTGATGTAATCAAGTGTTAATCATTATAAACTATTTGCATTTGCTTTATAAACTTCATGGTTTTAAATTAATCTTCCCAAAATTCAAGATGTACATCCAATTCTAATGATTCTTAATCAATTGATCTATTCAACTTCTTTTTAAATATTTATTTTGGAGTTTATTTTCTTAAACACTACCTTTTTTGCTTTTAAAACATGTTCTCATACTTTTCTTTTAGATTTAAAACTAAATTTTAATTTGTTTTCAATAAATGATTCTAAGGCAAGCCCAAGACCCTAGTCCTTAAATCCAAAGATATCAAAAGGGTGGTGGTATTGAAAGTGTTCACCATTTAATTTCTTCGTTTTTATTCCTTTAAGATGATTATTTTTGTTGATTGTTTTACATGTTATTTATTTCATGCTTATTTGCTTATTTGTCATATGCATATTATAATTTAGCAATAATAAGAAGTGTTTTCCATGTTTAGAATAATACTCATAACATGATATTTAGGGTTCATATGCCATATTTTTACCATGCTTTTAATGTTATGTTAGTTATGTGTATGCCATCAATATTTTCAAGTTTCATGCCATATTAGTTTAAACAGGTTATGCTTATGCCATCTATTACCATATTCATGAATCTTTTCCATATTATGCCATTTATTGTCATGTTCACACATTTTACTATGTCCATGCACTTTTTCCATGTTCATGTATCATGAAATGCCATGTTCATGCATATTATATAAATTGTTAATTGAGTGCTTGTTTGTATATGTTGTTATTGCATTTGCATGTAGTGGTTCTGGTTAATCTAACTTGGTACATATCTCTTAAAAGCATTGTATTAACCAGCAAGGTTGATAATGCTCAACATTTATATAGTATGGGGATGCCTCGTGATATATGAGTTTGCTCTTGCTGATATTAACATTTGAACCCAATTGTCTTACCCATGGGCAAATTTGGTTCCAAGTGAGGGATCTAAGTTTGCCTTGTCCTTAATTAAATAATTTCTCAAGTGATACCCAGTGACAACTACCTATTTCTCCTAGCTAGTTTCTAAGGTTATACGTGCTCTTTTGCCATCCTTAGGTGCTTTTCCAATATTGCATTCACTATTCCTTTGTTCTCCCTTAACAAGGAAAAAATATTGAATAAATTGTTATCGAGTTGACAAGTTGGCATCAACAATGGCAACTCCACTAGAGATAAAGATGTTGATCTCGATGTTAATACTTTGCTTTCAATTATTTTATACTGTTTTAGACCAGCATGCATCATGACAGTTTCCACAAGTGCACCTTCAATCTTCAGCCCTAAAATAGGGCTACGGTGTGGGGGATCTTGGTGCCACTAGCGTTGTGGTTCACTCATCATATTAAACCATCATTAGTAAGTCTAGGAATTATATACATGCCATTTTAGCTAGTGTTGTTAACAATAGAGTCCACTCACTTTAGGCACATTCATCCTTGTTCGCTCTTTAGCAACATTTTATCCCACCCTATGTCGGATCGAAACTCATGTAGTGACCCTAGTAACTTCCCTAGGTTGTACCCAATCATGCATTTGTTTGCTTGGTTTATGTCTAACATGTTATTCTTTGATTTGATTGAGTTTATGGTAACTTGCATATGTTATACCTAGATGACTAGAAGTGAGTTAGCCCTTATTTAAACTCATATACCCAGTTGAACCAAAATGGTTAAAATAAGCTAAACCACTCAACCCATCATGATACATATGTTACATGCTGTTTGATTCTTATAATTAAAATGGTCATAATAAGTTGATCAACTTACTAAACCCTATGGTTCAGTTAAATATGTCTTGTTTAAAATCTCAAACACATGAGATCCTAACAACCTAATCTTAAATGATGTAGTTACCATTAAGTCCCACAAGACTAGATTCGACATCCATATGATTTAGTTTTATGGTTACCATGACATCACTTGTTTAGTTCCACTTACTCAAATCTTTTGTATCATATTCTTGTGACCATTGATCCTTATATGATTTAAACCTAGTAACCCTAAAGAGTAACCATTTTAGACATTATATATCCAAATGAACCAAACAGTCAAGGCTAGTTGGACTAAAACCATAGGATAATCTAATGGTTGAGATTTATGGTTCAATTGGGTATGCTTTTTATAAAATACCTAGTATGTTATATCCTGTTAACCTAACTTTAAACAATGAAAATACCTTCTTTTGGTCCGACTATTGACACTCAGTTTTCAGTAGTCCTCCAAAGTGGTCCATTGACGAAAGTCTCATATGGACTAAATAAAGGATAACCCCTCAAAAGGTTATCTATAGCGTGCTTCCAAAGTAGGAAACCCCAAAACCCCTAGCTAAGCACATAAATCAGTGAATCGGACACCCGAACACTTGAACCAAAAGCATGAATCATTGAATCGGAAGCTCAAAAGACCAAAACTCCTTTTTTAAACATTCAAATAAGGGTTCTATTTTGAAACCCGAGTCTTAGGTGCAAAATTGGAACTCGAAAACCCCATATAAAGGCTTTAAGGGGCTAAACCAAAGATTTTGAAGGTCCAATTTACTGTTTTCTAGAACAAATCATGTTCAAATACTTCAAAAACCTCAAAAGCCCTGAAAAGTTTTCCAAACTAGACCTAGTGGGCCCAAAGGACCCCCAGAACCTTAAAGATTTGAAAAATGACCCAAAGAGCGACCTGAAAACA
>CATIWK010012508.1:0-10036 GCA_949634005.1 Mallotus japonicus | reverse complement strand
ACAATTGGTTTTTTTTTTTTTTGCTGTTCTTCCTCTCCTTTCTCTCTGGTCTGTCGATACTTGAAGATTCTCGTTGAAGTTTATTTTTGTTTGATGTAGATTTTATGCAATGGTTTTTACAATTCTTGTCAAAACGCATTGCTGCTGTTCTGTTTGGAGATTTGGAGTTGGCTGGGAACATTGGTTTTTTCCGTAGGAAACGCGTTTCCAAATAGTGAAACGCGTTTCCAATTTTTTGATTTTACGGAAACGGCCCCGGTACGTTCCGGGGACATTTTTTGGACGTTCCGTTTCCGAAACGTTTCGGAAACGCCGGAACGCCCATTGATCGACGTTTCAGTGCATCAGAGGTCTTCAACAACACCTCATTCTTCTAGAGGTGGCCGTCACTCCTTTGGCTCAAGAGGTGGTCGTGGTGGTTGATCAACTAGAGGACGAGGCCGTGGATGGAATCCCAATTCGTCATCAAATGTTTCAAATTACTCCACACTTCAATGTCATAACTGTTCAGGATACGGTCATATTGCACCTCAATGCCCTTCCCCACGTTCCAATCCAAGACCTTCACCCTCCTCCCTTCGTCCATCTTCCCATTTAGCCGCCACTGCACCTCAGTCCCCATCTCATCAACCATGGATACTTGACACAGGTGCCACCCACCATCTCATTCTTGATTTAGAAAATCTTACTTTTCATTCTGATTATCACGGTCCTGATGCTGTCAAAATAGGCAATGGTAAATCTCTTCCCATCACTCACTCAGGTTCATCTCTTTATGGTTCTCATGGTCATCTTTTTAAATTGAATAATATTTTATGTGTTCCTGACTCATGTTCCAATTTGTTATCTGTTCATTCTTTCACTAACGCTAATGATGTTTCTGTTGAATTCTTTCCTAATTTTTTCAACATTAAGGATATCCACACGAGGGAGGTGTTGCATACATGCCCGAATGATAAAGGATTATATTCAATGCTTTTGGAGCCCATTCATCAACTTGCTTCTCCACCAACAGCCATGTCTGCTGTCTCTTTGTCTCAACGGCACTCCATTCTTGGTCATGCCAATATTTCCACTGTCAAAAGTGTCCTTCGTCAGTCCAGTATTCCTTTTTGTAGTGATAGTTCTGTTTGCCATGCATGCAACATTAGCAAAAGTCATAAGTTACCTTTTCCCTTGTCTGAGTCTGTGGCTTCTAAGCCCTTAGAAATCATTTCTTCTGATGTATGGGGCCCTGCCCCAAGTCCAACCATTAATGGTTTTCGTTACTATGTTTTGTTTTATGACCATTACAGCAAATATTGTTGGCTATATTTTATGCGTTTTAAATCTGAAGTCTTAAGCATTTTCATTAAATTTCTTCATTTAGTCGAAAAATTTTTTGAATCTCCCATTAAATCTTTTCAGTCTGACAGGGGAGGTGAATACCAAGCACTTTCTAAATACTTACCCGATAATGGTATTTCACATAGAGAAGCATGTCCCAAAACACCTGAACAAAATGGTTTAGCAGAGCGCAAGAATCTACACATTGTTGAAACTGTGCTTTCCCTACTTCACCATTCTCATGTTCCTCACAAATATTGGAATTATACCTTTGACACTGCTCTTTATATCATTAATCGCTTACCCACTCCTACACTAAATAACATTTCACCTTTTGAAAAATTATTTAAACAAAAATCCAATTACCTTGATATGCATTCTTATGGTTGTCTTTGTTATCCATGGCTTAAGCCATATAGTGCTAACAAATTCTCTCCAAGATCTGCAAAATGTGCTTTTATGGGTTACAGCAAATTACATAAGGATTACATTTATTTAGAATTATCTTCCTCTAAAATTTTTTACTCATGTCATGTTGTCTTCTTTGACCAGGAATTCCCTTTTGCAACGTCACCACATCCGGCACCTGTTGATCAAGATTCTAGTTTGGCAACTCTTTTTATTCCACCTTTTTTGCAATGTCCAAATTCCACCCCACACCCACCCTCTCCTGCACCCGTATCCTCAAGTCAATCAACCACTACAATTCCTATATCTGTATCCACTTCTATACATAACTCTCCCATCACCCAACATCCAACCACTCCTATCAACTCCATAACACCTAACCCGACAAACTCTCCTACCCAAATCACATCACCTAAATCTTCTTCCCCAAACCAATATTCAGGTCTCTCATTATGTGTTGACCTTAGCAAATACCCCACTCACCAACCACCACCTACCCGTACCCACACCATGGTCACACGTTCCCAAACAAATTCATTAAAACCCAAAACCTTTTTATCCCTTTCTTCCCCCATCACCGAACCAACATCTTTCAAACAAGCTGTCCAACATCCTGAATGGACAGATGCCATGACTAAGGAGTACGAAGCTTTGATGAAAAATCATACATAGGATCTTGTACCACTTTGTTCCAATCAGAATTTAATTGGAAACAAATGGGTTTATCGGGTCAAAACAAAAAAAGATGGCACCCTGGACAGATTTAAGGCCCGACTTGTTGCGAAGGGATTTCATCAACGGTCAGGGATTGATTTTACTGACACCTACAGTCTAGTGGTAAAACCGGCAGCTATTAGACTCATTATATCATTAGCAGTTTCATCTGGGTGGCCTATCGGTCAGCTTGATGTTTCCAATGCCTTCCTCCATGGGACTTTAGATGAGGAAGTGTTCATGGCTCAACCACAGGGTTTTATCAACCCACAATTTCCAGACTATGTTTGCAAGCTTCGAAAATCAATTTATGGGTTAAAGCAGGCGCCACGGCAATGGTACAAATCTCTCAGTACCGCCCTCATTCACCTCGGTTTTCAAGCTTTCAAGACTGATAGCTCCTTGTATTTTTACAAACATGGCAGCATTCATGCCTTTTGTCTACTCTATATAAATGATCTTCTGCTCACGGGTAATGACACTACTTTTCTCTCCTCTACTATTCGGTCTTTACAATAGAAATTTCCAGTTAAAGACTTGGGTCGTCTTAGTTATTTCCTTAGTATAAAAGCAACTTGGGATGACAAAGGCTTATTACTAACTCAGTCCAAATACATCTCTGAATTGCTTGACAAAGCTAATATGGTCACTGCCAATGCTCTTACCACACCCGCTTGTCCCACTCAACGACTAGCTTCGGCGGGTACCTTATTCTCCAATCCCACATTGTATAGAAGCATAGTGGGTGGCCTACAATACTTGTGCATGACTCGTCCTGACATCTGCTACTCTATTAATCAAGCATCTCAATTCATGCACAATCCTACCAAAGCACATTGGATAGCAATAAAGCGAATTCTACGGTATCTTCGTGCCACCCCTTATCATGGACTTTATCTTCAACGCTCCTCCAAATTTGATATCAATGTTTATAATGATGCTGATTAGGGCGGCAGTCCAGATGATCGCAAGTCAACCACGGGTTTTGCTATCTTTGTTGGGCATAACTTGATCACTTAGAGCTCCCGAAAACAGAGGATTGTTGCACGTTCTTCTATAGAGGCGGAGTACCGTGCACTTGCAGCTGCTATAAATGAGCTTCATTGGCTCCAATCTCTTATAGCTGAATTACATCTTTCCACTTCCAGTGTTCCGGTTCTCTGGTGTGACAATCTCAGTGCCACTTACCTTACCTCTTCACTAATTTTTCATTCACGCTCTAAGCACTTGGAAATTGATTTCCACTTTGTGCGTGAACGTGTAATGGCTAAGCAGCTTGTGTCCGATATCTTTCCAAAATAGATCAGTTGGCCGATGTCCTGACCAAACCACTATCCAAGTCGATGTTTCAACACTTCAGAGACAAATTGTCTGTCCGTTCTCCTCCCATACAATTTGCGGGCGGATGATAAGATAATGATTCTGTCATCGTCCTCATCCTTATATAGAGTCATATTCTATCCTAATCTTTGTACAGAGTCACATTCCATATGGGAGTTATACTCCTTATGTGTTACGTCAGGTCTTCTCTATGTATATATATTGCTACTGCTGCATGTATAACTTAATAACAATTCATCATTCACTTCATATTTGTATCACTTCTTTCCTTAATGCTTGAAGCCTCGCTTTGAGTTTCTTACTCTCTTTGAAATTTGCCTTCCTCTTCACAGCTTTTTGAGAGAAAACTTCAAAACCTTACTGCAAAGTCTAGATAAACAAAATGTCAAAAGGATAGCTCACCTCGATCCTCCCAAAAACATCGATCAAGCTTTAGTTGAGGTCAATACATTCACCAAAAAATTTTCCAATATGATGGTCCAAATGACATTTCTAGAACAACTCAATGATTTGCAAAATGCTTATCCCAATTGTTTTTTAGCAGAATGAAAGCTTTGAACAACAAAAGATTATCATCACTGTACTTTCAAATAGTGATAGTGCAAGAAAAATAGCACAAGATTTATCAGGAGGGTCCATGTCCAGATCCAGATTGTATCCTATTTTTCATTGACGATATTGTATTGTTTAAGTGCATGATGTGCACGTGCAACTCGTTTATCCCTTTCAATATTTTTTTTTTAGAGCAAATTACTTTTTTTCTTATATTTTTTCTCTTATTTAAAATTTAAATTTTTTATCCTTTAAATTTTTTCATCAATATTTTAGTCCTTATAAGTTTTCGGTGAATCTGTTATATTAAAAAAATATATTTAAGTCCCTCTATTTTATAAAGACAAAGCAGTATAATTTCTCTATTTGAATAACATAAAACAATTTAGTCCCTTAAAATTTTAATTATTTTAGTGTCAATTAAAATTTTAATACCTATGAATACATTAATTTACTTGATTTCATTTTAAAAATTAAGTTATTCTTTTTTTAGTGTTTGATTTAAAAATTTAATTTTTTAATGTTACTAAAAAAAAATTAATTAAACTAAGTGAAAAAGTGAATATCAAATAAAATTAATGAAAATTTATAATTTAATTGACATTTAAATTTTAAACTTAAAATAATTAAAAATTTGTAGACTAAATTAATTTATAGTATTTAATTGAAGGATTAAACTATTTTAACTTTATATAATAGAATGACCTAAATGTCTTTAATTTAGGAGATTCACCGAAATCTATCAGAAGAACTAAAGTATAACAAAATAAAAATTGAAGAATAAAAATTTTTAATTTTTAAATAAAAGAAAAAAAGATAAATTAGGTCAAATTTTAGAAGAAAAAGTTCACCCTTCTTTTAAACTCGAAACTTCATTAACAATGCTTCGGTCATTTAAAGGGATATTGTTTTAAGTAAAAAATAAATAAATATAAATAAAACAATTTGGTAAAATTATGAAATTTTTAATTTTTATTCAGATCAAGTTCTCCTTAGTAAAAGAAAATGATCTTACCATGCTTTTCACTTTCTCTTTCAAGTAAAGGCTAAAGTGCTAATTTGCCTTCCTAAATTTGGACACAATATATAATCAACAAGCTTAATTGACTTTTTGGTCAATTATTTCATTAGATTGCTAAATTTGGTCAATTAAATCATACTTTTATTCAAAAAAAAAAACAATTAAATTCAATTATTAAGTCATTAGTTATTCAAAAAATTAAATTCAGTTCAAACTAAAATTTTTAACTAATTCACTCAAAACTTTTATACATTAACTAACTAGAATCAATTCCTAATTCTAAAATATGTAAGACATGAATTACAAAAAATTAAATTGAAAATTTTTATTTTTTTAGGAATGGATATTCAATTTAAAAATAGATATTTAGTTAAAAATATTAAAATATATAAAAATATAACTAGTTTTTAAATTATATTAAAAAATAAATAAATAAATAATGATTAATTATTTTCTAAAATGTAAAACTAAAAAAAATTAAATTGCACCTATTAAACTTGTCTATTATAACCGAATAGTACTCATACATATATATATATATATATATATATATATATATATAATTAAAAAATTATAAATATAGTTTTAAAAAGACTATTAAATTTATTTTTTATTTTCAATTTTCAATTCTACATACATAGATATTAAGAACTATAAAATATATAAAAGTTAAAAAAATCGATAACATAAAAAAATTTAAATATATATGAATTATAAAATATTGTCTTTGACATTTTAATTTATTAATTTTCATTTAGTTCAATTTAAATCATATATTCACCTATTTTAGAAAAATAAAGTTTATTTTTAAATTTTAAATTTTATTAAAAATCAAATTAAAATTATTAATTATTTTTTAAAATTTAAAATTTAAAATTAAATTGTATCTTATCTATTCAACTTCTTAATTTTTTAATAAAAAATTAAAATTATCAATTATTTTAATTTTAAATTTTTCATTCCATTAATATTAAGAGATATAATAAGCATGTGAGTAAGAGTAAGATATTAAGAACATTAAAATTGTAGATCTACATAAGAAAATAGAGAAAAAAAATTATAAAAAGTTCTTATTTAAAAATTTCAAAAAATTTTAATTAAATGTGACATAAATTGAATCTAATTACTAATTTATAAAAGATTTTGAGTGAATTGAATAAAAGATAACAATATGACCGACTCACATGGAAAAATGCAGGAGATGTGTTTTTTATTTATAAAATAATAAAATTAAATTTACTGCAAAATTATTATTTTTAATTATTTCACCTATAATATTTCATAAATTAGTAATTAGTTTCAATTTATGTTAAATTTAAAAACATATAAGATATATAATTTTAAAAATTAAATTTTTATTGACATTAACAATTCTAAAAGACAAATGAAATTTTCAATTAAATCCTACAACTTAAAAAATTTTCAATTAAATTTATAAACTTTTTAAAAATTGTTGGGTTAGTCCTAGACTGTCAAAATTGATAGAAGTCGATGACGCGTTAGTCATTTTTATAAATCTCCTATATAATGCAAAAGTTATAGATAGGAAATTCAGTTATGTAAATACTTAGGCTAACTTATATTGATAATGGCTAACTTGATGTTATGTATATTGTTTTTCTTCCCTTTTTTGTCAGCTTGTTTATAGATCTATATAGCTATGAACTTGCCTTCAAAATATATATATATATAGCTATGAACTCGCCTTCCTTTTTTTACTAATGCAACTTATTTTTTCTTCTCACCAGCTGATTTTGTTCTAGTTGTTTGCCTTCCTTTTTGAATGATTATACCTCTAGATCTCAATTGACTCATAAACAATTCTTCCTCTTGCCATCCGCAAATTACAATGAATATCATCCACTTTTAGTTTTTCCTTATCCTTAAATTCATTGCATTACATCAATTAGTTTTAGATATATGTTGAAGAATATATCCCATATTGAAAATGTGCAAAGCAATAAAGGGTTTATAAGTAGTGTAGATTAGACCTTAATATAAGCCAATTAATTTTGTGTTACATGAGCTCAACTCTATTCATAAATTTACAGTGTGCATGGGCCAACACTCTTGAGATCTAGACTTGTATTTAAGACCTTTATAAGTGGTGTAGATTGAACCCTGTGAATTTATTAACAATGATATTTATAAATAGCTTCACATATATGATAATATTTATAAAGTAAATAGAAATACACCTAATAATACCATGATAGTATATTGAACCTTATTTTCATTAGGAGATTGAATACTTTCATGGGGCTTGCTCTCAAAATCACAATTAATTTTTTTTTTTACCTGTAATTAAAATTTCATCATTCATGAATATGCATATTAAAGTTTTAAAGTTAACAAATAACTTTTAAGTGTATAGTACCTTTAATTTGTCTGGTTTGTTTTCTCTTAATTGAAGTTGTGAAATTTTCACTATCTTTTTAATTGGACAAGTTAATTTATTATATCCCTTGACAAAACAATATTATCAAGACATCTTTCTTCCTCTTTTAATTAACCTTCGATTGCTGCCACTTTCAAACTCCTCCTTTTTTCTGTTTATCTTTGGTCGACCTGGTTTTTTTTTTTTTTAATATGTATGAGATTTTATAGGTGGTTTAACAGCTTCAAACCAAAATTTTTCCCATTAACTGTGCTGATCATTTCATTATAAGCCTTCAAGTATGTGTCTTTTGTATACCATAACTCCACAATTCAGTTTCTTCAAAAGGATAAAGAAAAAGGTAGAAATTGTTTAAGAGAAAATGCAATTTGTATAGAGTGTATAGTGTTTAGTGTTTAGTGTTTACAGTTATCAAAAAGACAAAAAGAAACCCTAATTTTAAGTTAGTGGAAAGGTGATGCGGTATGGCATCTGATGTATTTTAGACGCGGCAAAGATGACTAACATGTCATCCGATATAGGAGATCTATAATCGACGTATATCAATTTTGACGGTTTAGGACTAATACAATAATTTTTAAAAAATTTGTGAACTCAATTAAAAAAAATTATTTTAGAGGACATAATTATGAATTTCATATATCTTTTAGAACTGACGATATAATTATCCCTATTTTTTATATCTCTTAATCGCAAATTATATCATGGACCCCTGTCCATGATGCTATATGTACCTAACACGTGTGTGCATCGCATTTTCCTTTCTTTTATTTTTTGTGCTATCTTCTTTTTTTTATTTGCCTCGCTTCTTCTCCCTCTTCTTCTTCTTCTTCTTTCCTCACTATGAAAAAAAACTCTGCTTCTTCTTCATCGTCTGTCGGCGTCTCAACTTTCTGAAACCGATGTACTTTCGCACATGTCTTGTGAGAGAACAAAGGTTGATCGTGTGCAATAGTGTGGCAGTAGTGGGAGTTCCACTGTTACCATAACCTTTGGAGCCAGCTCTTCGATCTCTGTCTCTTTTTAAAAGTAAAAGCTGATCGATCTCCCTTAGAATTTTCAGTCAATTGGTCTCTCTATTGATGACGGTCTCCTTGATATCTCGCTTTGATAATAATCTCGTCCTTTTATTAAGGATGGACACTCGAGCAAAGTAAGCGATGATCTTTTACATAATTTTTTTTTTATCTGTTTATGCTTAGGTTTGATTTGCTTTATAGATTAAAGTTTTGTTTGTTCTTGTGAATAGATTCTGATAACTGCCAGAGAGTACTTGGCTTTCCATGAATGCCCTATATACTCTGACCTTACATTTTGTACCAAGATGTATAATCTTTCTTTAGTTTCTTTGATATTCATTAGCCGAGACAATTTTCTTCACTTGAGTTGGACTAGACCAGCATGTGGGATTTGTGAAGAACAAGGCAAACACTGCAGATTCAAGAACAAAACTACTAGACTTGAAACTGAATGCATAGAGAAGCCTCCACCTAGCCACATCGGAATGAAGTTAATGATTGCATATGGTTTTTATAGGGAATGGGGCAAATGAAGAATCCAAAAATATCATGAAATGAATCGCTATGTAAAAATAATTGTGTGAAAAATAATTCAACCATGATCTGAAATTAGAGGTGTAGATCAATAAATCTATAAGCGAAAATTAATGAACATTCAAATGAAGTTCAATGAACTTTGATGCGGATTCATTGATATATGATCTGAAATTAGAGGTGTAGATCAATGAATCTACAAGTGAAAATTAATGAATATTCTAAGGAAGATAAATGAATCTACAGTATATTCATTGATATTCACTTATATGTTCATTGATTTTTCAATGGAGAGATTCTTGCCTAGGCTAGGTGTTTTACACCCAATGGTTAGATGTAAGACACATAAGTTAAGTGTAAAACAGTTGTCCAATGAAAACAAAACACCTAATTTTATCATTCAAATCTAACCATTGGGTGTATTACACCCAGTGTAGGCAATCAATGAATATATAGGTGAAGAGTAATGAATATTCGCAAAAAAAAAAAAAAAAAAAAAAAAAAAGCCGTTTGATGAAAAATAAAAAAGACGCGCACGTTTTTTTTCTCACATACGGTGACACAATGAATTTCAAGACAAAGGTTAATGAATTTTAAGGTGAACATCAATGAATCTGTAGGTAAAGATAAATGAATCTGCAGTATATTCATTGGTATTCACTTATATGTTCATTGATTTTTCAATGAATATATTGGTGAAGAGTAATGAATATGCGCAAAAAA
>CATIWK010012422.1:0-47435 GCA_949634005.1 Mallotus japonicus | reverse complement strand
GAGCATGAAAATTTATGTAGAAAATAGAGATATGATACTCTTTACTTTCTTGTATCATGCTACCACTACCGCCAATCGTACTATACCTTATTTGCACTACTTCCTTTGGATTGTGATTCCTCTGGTGATGTTTGGATTGGTAGTGCTTCGCTACTGGTTGTGCAATGAGCACAACTTATCTCTAGACTTAAGCATTATCATGAGTATAGTTAGGAAGCATATAAAATTTTATTACAAAATAAAATCTTATGAGAATGAAAATTTAATGCTAACCTATAATGATATTTGTATGGTTGTACTTCACTACTAGTTGGACACTAACCTATCACCAGATCTGAGCATGATAATTGATTTAGAAAATAGAGATATGATACTTCTTTACACTTTACTTTCTTATATCGTACTACCACTCCCGCTAGTCTTACTACACCTCATGCACTACTTCCCTCGGGTTGTGATTCCTCTGGTGATGTTTGGATTGGCAGCGCTTCGCTACTGGTTGTGCACTGACCACTGACTTATCTCCAGATCTAAGCATTATTATGAGTATAGTAAGGAAGCTTATAAAGTTTTATTATAAAATAAAACTTTA
Source organism: Mallotus japonicus (assembly GCA_949634005.1). Lineage (NCBI taxonomy): Eukaryota > Viridiplantae > Streptophyta > Magnoliopsida > Malpighiales > Euphorbiaceae > Mallotus > Mallotus japonicus. The sequence continues at coordinate 46,843 of CATIWK010012422.1, read as the reverse complement.
TGAGAATGAAAATTGCACGCTAACCTATAGTGATATTTGTATAGTTGTACTTCACTACTAATTGGACACTAACCTATCACCAGATCTGAGCATGAAAATTTATCTAGCAAATAGAGATATGCTACTTCTTTACTTCTTTCTTTCTTGTATCGTGCTATCACTACCACCAGTCTTACTACACCTCATCTGCACTACTTCCCTTGGGTTATGATTCCTTTAGTGATGTTTGGATTGGCAATGCTTCGCTACTGGTTGTGCACTAAGCCTTGACTTATCTCCAGATCTAAGCATGATCATGAGTATAGTTAGGAAGCATATAAAGTTTTATTACAAAATCAAACTTTATGAGAATGAAAATCAGACGCTAACGTATAGTGATGTTTGTATGGTTGTACTTCACTACTAGTTAGACACTAACCTAGAGCATGAAAATTTATCTAGAAAATAGAGATATGATACTTCATTATATATATATAGCTCATATTACTGAGCAGTATGTTTGTCACAAATAAAAAGTTGTATTTCTCTATGTTCTACATGTGGCTTATAGCAAATGAAGTTAAACAAAATGTGTTTGTTGTAGCAGCTTTAGAATTAAAAAAAAAAAAAATCTTTAGTATCAAAACAAGAGGAGTCAATGCATATTTCCTAATAAGATATTTGTAGATATCATCTTTCCGTCAATTGGACGCGTCTTGTCCTCCTTGTATATTTTATGCAACAAATTATTGCAAATAACTATCCATTTGAAAATTCTAAATTGTTGAAAACAACATGTGCTAGAATTAATGAGGTAGTTTATTAGATAACATTAGCAATAAAAAAAAACCATTAAAATAAAATGTTTTCTAAATTTTATTTAGATACTTGACTCCACAAGTGTCAAGTGCTCTTTTTTACTTTAAAAAAAGATTGTGTCATAAAAATATAAGGATAATCATTTATATAGCTAGTAGCTACATGAATAATAATGTCTATGGGAAGTGAAATTTCTTTTACATCTTCCCCTTCCATTTGCATACAAATTAAAATGATAAGAAAATATTTGTTTTGTATGGTGGAACCAATTGTTAGCTATGTCAACATTATTAACTGGCTGCTTAAGTTATTTGTTAAAAAATGGCTTAAAAAGTTAGGTGTATAAAAATTTGTATTTTTTTTTGTGTTAAAAAAGAAAAAGAACTTATTAGTGTCTTGCAGAAAATGTTGGGGGTAAAAATTAATCTTTGCCCTAATTTCGTTGCGCGGCCTATCGGCCTGTTCTTTTGGGCCTTATAATCGCTTTTTTTTTTTTTTTTTTTTTTTTTTAAGAAAAAAAGACACTGTCGAATTGTCCTCTGCTAGGATATGAGAATTTTTTTTTAAAAAAAAAAAAAACGAGAGGATATATGGAGATTGATGGACTTGCTTATACTTTTTAACATTTTGTTCAACAGAAATAAGACAGCTGCCCAGATTGTTGGTAGCAACAATTGTAAGCTAATATATATTTTTATTTGATCAATTGAAAATATAAAAAATAAAATAAATTATTACCAAAATATTAAATATACATTAATTAAATAGTTTTAGAAAATAGAAATTTATTTATTTGGTTGAAAATGAATTTTTTTAATTTTATTTTCTTTTATATGCAATTTTATTTTATTTAATATAGTTTTTAATTATGTATAAAATAGATAATTTGAATTATGATATTATTTTTAATTTCTTATCTATTTTAAAATAGATTGAGATTAATCTAAATTCTTTTATTTATATATTTATAATTTAAATGAGTTTAAAATTATTTTTGTGAAAATAACTAAAATTATATGATAATAACTTAAAAATAAATTGTAAAAAAATTATAAAACTATTTAAAAATTAATTAAGAGAACGGATGATTATTTCATAAAAAGTTCGAAAAACTCTGACAAAAAAAAAAAAAAAATCGAACAACTCATAAATCGCAAATTCCAAAAAGTTAGCCTTCCCAAGTCATTTTGAATTCATTCGTAGACATTGATTACTCAAGTGGCTTTGATTTTTTTTTTTTGAACAACAAATAGCTTGATATTCAATCAAGAAATTTTGTGCTCTCTCCGTTTCTTTTTAATTATTGTTTTAAATTAGATTTTTTGTTCTAATTTATTTGACGTTTTTAATTATTAATGCATTTTAAGTATCTTTTTTCTATCATACGCTTATTTATACATACACTACTTTTGGAAATATACAAAACTAATAATTGGTTGAGGGAATTATTATAAAAATAGTATAGTATTTTACATATATATTAATTACATTTCTTAATATATGTGCATAATTTTTAAACGACAATTAAAAAAGAACATAGAAAATATTAATTAGTAATTTTATATTGATTAATGTGTAAAGACATTTATAGTGGTGCGATTTTTTTTTTTTACCAATAAAAACAAAATAATATTAAAGCAAAAGATGGAATTCAACAGGACTATTTTCAACCCAATTAAAGAGTAGTGTATTAGTTATACACCTAGTTACCCAATCAGACCTACCAATTCAATTACAATAAACTTTAGGAAAATCCGTTATTTGGCCCCCAACTATAGGGATTTTTCACACTTGGTCCCTAATCATTTATTTTAAAGAATTGAGTCCCTCAACTTTTTTTTTTAATTTCATCCTTTTTTCACTTAGAATGTCAAATTGAAGATGTTGTCGTCTTCTGTTGAGTCATAAAAGCACATTTCAAAATAATTATTGGTTATGAACTTGATCATTTGAACTTAATTTTTCTGTTGATTGTGAGCTGCATCAAACTGTTGTTGCAAATTGTTTGTTTTTGACAGTTGGTTTAGACATATTTTTTTGTTCAGATGTGCTTTTATAACTCAACAGAAGATGACAACATCTTTAATTTGGCATTCTGAGTGAAAAAATGATGAAATTAAAAAAAAAGTTGGGGGACTCAATTCTTTAAAATAGAAGACAATGGACCAATTGTAAAAAACCCGATAAGTTGGGGGACCAAATAATGGGTTTGTCCTAAACTTTATCAAAAATATCAAGTTTAGAAATGATAGACTCCACCACATCAACAATTTCTCATGGAAACTCATATTTCTTCGTGACTGCATTGAAAATCTCAAACGAATCAATTTCAAAAAATGCAGTTCTTACAATCACTTTGAATAGCAAGATCAATTTCCATCATCAAAGATTCTACTTCACCCGACAAGACAATAGACACTTTAGTTTTTTTTGGCCACACCAAAATGAATTTTGACGTGATGATCTCTTCCAATAATTGTAAGACCTGCATTAGAATTTACAGAAACATCATTATTAAATTTAAAAACTCCCTCGGGAGGAGATTTCTATATATAGTAACTTTCCACTCTAGAACCACTGATTGCGGATTCAGTTTGGAACATGTATTAACATGAATATAATCATTTCATATTTTCACAGCAAACGCTACAGCCTCCAGTGGATTTATATTTGACCTTCTAAGGATATAAGCATTCCTACTTTTCCATATATACTATCCAATTGATAATTGTAAAGCGAAATTTCTTTCCTAATGTTAGAAATAGTGGCGGAGCTTAACTTCGATTTTTCAGGAGACCAAATTAAAAGCATATGAATAATAGGAAATCTAAAATAAAATCTCCTTCAACAACAAGTCATATTCACATTGGAAATGTACTTACATGTCATATTAACATTGAATATTAAATTACCTACATGTCTTATTAACATTGGAACCTATCTATATTTACTTACAATATTTTATTATAGGGGATCAAATATTAAGAATACATGAAAATATTTTGTCATAATTTTAATTATATAATATATATAAAGAAATTTTAAATTTTTAGGAGGGCCATAGCTCCACCCATGGTTAGAAACAAAATTGAAAACATTCAACCGCCATTCTATTAAGGATTAACTTGAATTCGCAACTGGATGATATGATAAAAAAGAAGCAAGCCAAATTGCTTTTGGACATTCACAAATAAAGAGAAGATTAATAATATCCTTGAGAGAGCAAATATCAAAATGGACTAGCTTCCTAGTAAATAAATTTTTTTGAGGAGGTAAACAATTTAGCAGTACTCTCCACAAAAAGAATATGATCTTAATAGCTAATTTGCATTTCCAATATTCTTTCAAATTCTATATATATACAATTTTGTGGTGTGGATAGATGTAAGGCTTTCGTAGCGTTCCATCTCTGGTCTTGGATCTCACATCGCTAACTTAGAATGTGTGTGTAGTATATATACCATTCCGTGTCTAACAAAATTGTTATGATTTTATTAGATGGCGTGTGGTGTCACTGTTTTCTATGTGTGTGTTTTAGGTTATTAAATTCTAAAATATATATATATATATATATATATATAAAATTGTAGAACAGTTCACAATTATACGTGATGGACCGGGCCATCCAAGAAGCTTTCTGCAAGTGTCGTTGCAATGCAAAGGTTGCATTAACTATTCCTCAAAATTCTTTTTCCAATTGTTCGGAAAAAAAAAAAAATCTTTTTCCACACTCCTCCAATCCAATCCATGTTTAGCTGAATTGATAACATAAGGAAAAATTTACCTTTAATTAAAAATAATGAAAAAAAGTAATCCCGCCAGTTTTTTTTTCCTAAAAAATTTTTTTTTTTTGAGTTACTATTATTTGATTAAAAAATTTCAAATTTCTGTTGAGTTATTATTAATTGATTTTTTTTGAAGTTTTCCTTCAATATTTATATCTTTTAAGCTTTTATTCCTTCATCTTGAACTTTAATTCTCCATTTTAACTTTGGCATAATACATATGCAGCTCCATGAACTTGCCACGATTGGTCATTTTGCTACCTATACTTTCACTTTTGCCAGATTGCTACCTAAACTTAGCTATAACATGATATATAAACACCTGTTCAGAGCTGTTGCAAAGAAAGGATGCGCGTGTGAATTAATTGCGCGGACTTGGATTACATATGGATGACACGTGTAAAGGTGAAAAATTAACTTTTGCCTAAGTGAAGCTTTACACCTCTCTCTCCACTGACTTTCTTCTTCTTCTTCTTCATTTCCTTCCATTTCTAATGGCTCCTCCTTCCTCTACTCACCGGAAGAAGACACTTTTAACATCTAAAGCTAACTACTTTGATCTTTTATTGGCTGCCTAACTTTCTTCCTCAAGCATTCAAATGGCCCTGCAACCACCTCCATTTTGGTGCATCATGGCATCAGTTACTACACCATCCTTTAGTTTGAGCTACAGATCATGAAAAATCAAAACTTCAAATAAGAGAATCACCACATGGAAATACATTAAAATAAAAAAGAGAAGGTCAAGTATTTTTTTTGCAATTCAGGAACAATAGCAATTTTGCCTGCTTTTACTGTGTCAAAAACTCAACTGTGTCAAAATCAAAATGACGATCCTCACAATATTTAGCCAAAAGCTTGAACATCACTGTGTTTGACTTGATGAGAGATTGCTTTTCACATCCATCCTACACATTAATATAGGTAAAGAAGAAAAGATTGACAATGTGAGTGAACATGGCATATATAGTTGTCATTAACTGCTAGCAAAACATAACATTTTGAGAAGTAAAAACTTAAAGTCCTATTGTATTTATTTTTCAAGAATCTACGATGTCATAAAATTAGCATCCATTAGCATTTGACATAATTTATTAGCCACACAACAAGCTAAAAACATTGAATGAATATATTCCACTGTGTAAAAGCTGTCAATTCATACCCTCTTATGATATTCACAACCATAGCAAACAGCATTACTGCAAAATCTACATTTCCATTCTAATGGTTTTTGCCATTAACAAGATTTTTCTGTTAGCTTTGACAAGGATTTTTTGTTTCCAAACACTTCATTCGAATAGCAATGGCTCAGTTTTTCTCCAACGCCAAGGTTCTTTCTGCTTTGGTTTTTAAGGCAATCAACAGCAGACATGAGCAAAAATATGAACAGAGGATAACACTTGTAGAAGGATATGGGCTCCTAAAAAAAAAATACTTCTTCATTTGTTATTTGTTATACCCTGTTCTACTATGTTTTGTTTTGTCATAACAGAGTTTTTTTTTTTTTTGATAAAAGAACGCAACAAAAATGCAGAAACAAATTACAAAGGAATCAATCTATCATAACTGACACCTATGCTATCATGTCTAAGCCACTTAAGTAAAAAAGTAGGAGGAATCTCCATTTTATGGACACCCAAACTAAGATCGCGTGCATGCTCCGACAGGCAGTCTGCTACAAAATTGCACTCTCTATAGTTATGTTCAAGTTTAACATCCCACTCTCTTTGAATAAGCATTTTAATCTGAGACATAAGGTGTCTTTGACTATGACCAGCATGCACGCTAGAGTGTAATTTTGTATGAGCTGGATTGCACATTGACGTTAGTGGTGGTAAAGAAATTGTCGCTGGCATATCCACGTGAGGAACGACCAACGAACAATATCACCCTTCTTTCGAACAATATGATTACCTCTATGAACTTCTCAATTTGTATCTTTTATATAAACAGCTTTTTTTTGTTTATTTGTGAAGGTTCAGTTTTTCTTGAAATGAAGAGATGGTGATCTATCAGACATTGAGGTATCCCGGCTTAACTCATGGGCTTTGGGGCTCCGAGTTCTTGCTACCTTGCCATTGCCCTGGCAGCAAAGATGCTCTTACTTGTATGAACACCCACATTTGATATTGGAAGTTCTATTGATGAGGAAACAACTGCAATCTGCTGCTCTGGTACCATAATTTATTTTATATTTTGTTTTCTGCATTTTATTTCGCACAAATCTTTGAATTATTATGCAAATATCTCTGATGCCCCTAGCTCCTTTGTAAGCATTTCAAAGAGAGTTCTTGCTGTAATGACCATTCGCAGAAAACATTCGGGAAGAAGCATGCTTAGTTTTTCTAGCAATTCAAGAGCTGTTAATGATGTTCTCACTCATGCAATTGGAAGCTTTTGAAAAAAAAAATAAAATAATGAAGAACAAGACGAGGAAGAAGATACACAGTGACGAGGAAGAAGAAACAATATGCACATTTGCATATTATTTCTGTCTCACGTGCTATAAAGACATTGAACACACCCAATTTGCCAGCTAAGCAGACAAGTATTTATATATCACGTTATAGCCAAGTTCAAGTGGCAATCTGGCAAAAGTAAAAGTACAGGTAGCAAAATGACCAATCGTGGCAAGTTTAGGTAGCTGCATATGTATTATGCCTTTAACTTTTTGTTCAATTTTATGATATTTGTTTTGGATTTATATCATAAAATTTTTAATTTTCTGTTATATTTAAGAAAAAAAAGAAAAGAAACTAAATAGACCATGGGAACTGTAGCTTGTACATAGTGATGAAAGATGGAATTTTTACACATAACCTTTCGGAATTTTCTTTAGGCATAATACATTTGTAGATACCTGAACTTGCATGAATTTATCATTTTGACACCTGAACTTTTATTTTTGTCAGTTTAACACCTGAACTTGCTTATCACCTCATATATAAACACCTCTCTTCCAAGTGGTAAGACGCGTGTTGTTAATTCTTTTTGAGCGCGTCATATACATAAAAGATGCCAACGTGGGAAAATAAATTTTTAACAGCAAATTTTAATTAGAGGGTTCTTTTACTTTTCATTGCTACCTTTTTTTTCTCTTTGTTTTTAGCTTTTTCACCTTCCTCATCTTCACCATGTTTATTATGTTTACTCCCTTTACCTTGTAGAGTCTTCTTTCTCTCAAACTCAATTAATTAGTTTATTAATTTCTGTTCACGAGAAGGAATTAGCTATGTGTTTTTTTCTGTTTGTAATGGGGTTTTATAGTTTGTAAATGATGGTAGCTTATTGTAGTTAGGTAGTAGTTAATTGCAGGAAGTATGATGGATGGTGTTTGTAGTTAGTTATCAGTTGACAAGGCTCATGTTCTTATCTACTTAAAAATTCAATGAAATGAAGCACATTTGTTTTGATGAGAATTTGTTCATGTTTTTATGAGAATTTGTTTTGATGACAATGACAATGAAATACATTATGTTATTTGATAATAAACAATTTTTCACCCTTCAATAAACATTAGCATTTTGAATTGTAAAATCTAAATATCAACAGAACTGTGGTTTGGTGTGAGCCAAATTCTGTCGAAGCATAAGTTTGTAGGCTCATGTCCAGCTTCAAAGAATAGCACAGAGCAAACTAACAACTATTAAATTGCTAGGGAAGAAAAACAGAGTAAACAAATTTTGTATACCTCTATGGTGGCATAATACTAGAAAACTCAACCACACTCTACAGGCACAAAACCTCTAAAGCATTGACAAACTTCAATAAGAAGTACAGTGCTCAATGGCAAAGATGGACACTATTTTTTTTTTAACAAACCACCAATAAAATTTAGAACTATTATTCATAACAAATTCTAGACATTAAATAATGTATAGATGACAAAGCTCTAACTTTACAGATGACAACAATATAAAAAAAAAAGCTCTAACTTTAAAGATGACAACAATAAAAAAAAAGCTTTAACTTTACAGATGACAAAAAAAAAAGTTTTTTCACATGCAACAAAAAAACCCTAACTTTTCCACTTAATATGACCATTACCAAAATCACTTTCAATGCAATTTGTACTGCAACTGAAGGGTAAAAATTACCTTGCTTGTGTCTGATTCAAGAATATTGTGATTCTCCTTCTTCGACAGAAACACCTATTCAGTTGCTCTTCATGTAAATTCTTTCTTCAAATTTGATTCCATTGAAGCGAAGTTATTCTTTGATTTTATGTTTAGAATTTGCTAGGGTTTTTTATTAAACAAGCAATGCCACTTTACTCTGTATTGGACTCAACAATTTATTTCAACAAAAAACTCAACAATTCGGTGAACTCTGATTTGCAGACACAAGCCGATGATGGGAAAAGAAAAAGAAATTAAATTTAACTTTAATTTAGTTTACTTTTACCTTAAACACCCTAAATGATGTGGCAAATCTGAGTCATCCTATAAATCCTAGTCATGCTATCTTATGGGATTGACGTGTCATCCTAGTCAGTGTATGTATTAAACACGTGCTACAGTGATAGACGTTGTCTCTTGAGAGGTGTTTATATAGGAGGTGATAAGCAAGTTCAGGTGTTAAACTAGCAAAAATAAAAGTTCAGGTGTCAAAGTGACAAATTCGTGCAGGTTCAGGTGTTTGCCGATGTAATATGCCTTTTCTTTTCCTAGATTGAAGTTTTGCGGGTCTATGACTATGAAGGTGACGCTAAGGCAGTACAATGGGAAAAAAAATGGAATCAAAAGGCAAAAAGAGAGAGGGCATTAAGAGCAAAATAGAAAAATTAAAAAAAATGCAGAAATGAAGTATAAAAGAATTCAATAAGTTGGATGTTGGATGAGGCAGAAAAGGATTAAAAAAGAAAATCTCTCATGCACCTTGGCATCAAAATAACATTTACAGCTGTTAAATGTTAGATTTTTTAGCAGCTTCAGACAAGCAGAGAGAAACAAAAGTATTTGTTACAGTTTTTTTTAATCCTTTAAATTTTTAAGGGTTTTGAACATTTTCTTGGTTAAGAGAAAATATTAAAAAAAATAGAAGAGAAGCAAAAAAAAAAATGAGATATATTTTGATGGCAATTTCACTTGTTCACCTGCCAATTCAATCAAAGTTATTCCTAGGCAATCTGAGTCCAAAATTTCAAGAATGGGTTTGTGACTTTGTTATTGCAACAATTTTTCTTGGCATAATACATATGTGGTTTCCTGTACTTGTTATTTTTATTAGTATGACACCTCAACTTATAATTTACCATTTTAACACATGAACTTGCCTAAAATATAATTTTGAAACCTCTATCAGTACACGTGGCATGGAATAACAAATCAGTATGTGCCACATCTCAAGGGTTTAACTGACCAAAAATTGCAAGTAAACGTGTCAAATTGATAAAAAAAATGACAAGTACAAGTCTGGTAGATACATTATGTCATCAATTAGTGCATTTTAGACAAGTTTAAGTATTGAAATGGCAAAACTATAAGTTGAAATGTCAAACTGACAAATTATACCAAATACAAGGGGCCGCAAATGTATTATGTCATTTTTCTTTCTTTCAACAATTTTTATAAAAGGATCATTTGGACTTTCTCTTATACATGCATTTCACAAATGAAAATTTGAGAGGGGCAGCTGCAGGGATAATATGCTTCCCTTCCTGCTATAGTGATACAGATCTAGATGAAAATTTTGTTTGCAATCATTGTCATAGACCTTACTTTACTAGACCTTATTGGCTATTGTTACTCTCGCTCTCTCCCCCCTTCCCAAACACAGATTCCATCTTTTTGTTACTTCTTCTAAGCATTAAAGCTCACTCGCTTTGTTTCTCTTGGCATCTTCATGCCCTAAAACCTCTCACATATTTTCATTACAGACGTTTGCAATTATAGTATGTAAACCCAATCAAACGGCCCAAAATAACATCATCACCCCACGAATAATACTACTGTTCACATCACGCGCGCACAAACACGTACCAGACCTACACGACTGGCTGTAGAGGAAGAGAGGGTGTATATGTGTATTTTGTAGGTAGTGTCACTCGCTCGCTGGCTTGCTACCAAAACAAAATCAGAAATTTTTTTAGCAAAAAGTAACTATTACAAACTATATGATCTTTTTTATCATCACCAAAAGATTTACCTTTACACATAAGACGTGAGATGAGAGGAGGACAATGATACATGTCGCTACTAATGACATGGATAGTGTTGTCAATGGTACTAAAAGATAAAAAATTTTGAGTTAAAATTACATGTTTGGCCCCATATACATGGGAGCTAATCAATTGGAAATTGATGGCATAAATGAATTTCTCTCTCCATTGACATACTATTCATGTTGCTACTAATGACATAAATCATTATTCATATTATATATATAGACAAAGATACTGTTGTTGAGACTTGGGTGAGAGCATGCAGGAAATGATAACCAAAAACCCTTGAACCTCTGAGTAGCACCCAAAACCAACTCTTCTTTTCCATAAACCTAGTATTATCTTTTCCGCCGACTAATATAGTTTTCTGTTTCTTTTTTTTCTTAGTACCCATTTCCGTTATAGCATTCGGTTTCGTTTTGGTATGCCAGTTTTCTCTTTCCTTTCTTAGTCTTCACAAAGCCACCGCGTCTCAACCACTAGACGAGCTAGATATTGAGTCCCAGTTGCCACTCAAGAGCACCCCCGAGTAGGCCTGACCATGGTTCAGAACTGAACGGTTCTGGTTTGATAGTTTATAGAATGGAACTAGAACCGTACCTTGAATGGTTCAGAGCCAGTTCAGAACCGGTCGATTTCGGTTTCGAACCGGATTTTGGTTCTAATTTATTTTTTTTTATATATATATATTGTCATATTGACACTTGATTTTATCTTCTTATCAAAATAATATAGAGTTAAAATTAAAAGAAGATAAATTTCTATTTTCTGCAAATAATTTACAATTTTTCTTTTATCAAAATTATTTTATCCATATTTCAAAATAATTAAACAACATATACTTTAATTAAATCAAAATTATTTTATCTATACTTATTCTCTAATCTTTTCATTAAGTAATTGGTTATTTTTAAAAATAAAATTCAATGATTGTGATTTAAAATATATATATATATATAATTAAATTCGGTTCGAAATTGTTGAACCGGTGGTTTAGAACATGAACCGCCGGTTCACGGTTCAAAAAAATTTGAACCGGCCTTGAATTGGTCTTCACCCAGTTTCGAACCAGTTTTGACTGGGCTGGTTAAAGGCCGGTTCAAGGCCCGAATCGGCCCGTGGCCACCCCTACCCCCGAGGCTTAGGGGCACAGGTCATCCATTTATTGATATTACATCTGCTACATTTCATATAGAGTGTTAGCACCATCTGCTAAGAATGCATAGGCGAGAAGAAAAGAGAAATTTAAATTGTCCACTCGTATCCTCGTGTAGCTTTCCTTGAAGGTATGAAATGGAATCTGTCTCACTCGCATTTGCAACCTGACATACAACATAAGTCTACTCCTTCCAAATATTGCTAGAAGGTCGAATGTCAAAATCTTTACTTGCTAACATTGATTCTGTCATTTCTTTGATCTCCACAGAACCACAATTTATGTTTCTTAAAAGACCAAATTCAGCTTCTATTTGTTTAACCTACAATTATGATACACAAAGAAATTAGGACAAAAAAAAAATAAGCTTATAGCAGCAAAAACCTGAGCTTTAGTAGCATTCAATGACATAAAAGCTTTTTTTGCAACTCATAAACAAAGGGAACAATAGAAGGGTCTTTAGAATTCAATAAAAGAACTTCGTGAGTAGTAATTATGATGGCCATATCATATCAAAACCGAGTGCATTTTATTCACTTAAAGTTTTAAAATTCACAAATGCGGAAAAGGATAATAAAAAAGCATTTATCAAATCACCAAAGTATGCTTACAAATTTGACCAAAAGAGCAAAAAAACGAAGTCTTTTGCTCACACTTACAAATAATTATATGCTCACACATAATTATTTGAGCAAATTTGGTTTTAAATTATTATATACCTGAGCAAAAACGAAGACAGCCTAAGTCAGAACAACAACTGTTGTTTCATGGTTAAAGTAGAAAATCAGGCTTTGCTCATGTGTCAGGATTGATCAAGTCCATAAAATAAAGATTATATACCTGAGCAACCTCCTCCATTGTTCTTAAGTTTTGAACATCAATGTTCATTTTCAGATTCACCCACTTCCTAATAGCATCTCTACAATGTAAATGCACCATTGAATGAAAAAAAAAATTAATTAAAAAAAATCATGATGGGTCTAGAACTACACCGGTTTTAATTCTCCTAGCAAAAATTTAAGTCCAAAGTAGTAAATGCTCTAAATTAACATAAATATAAAGATACCGGAACAGCTAAAATCACTCAAAATGCTTACCATTAGCAAGATGTGGAATTTCTCGTGCTAATTTAGTTGTTGCACAAAATATTGCTCCATCACAGTCTCTCAAAGTTATGTTGTATGACAACCTGAAAGTAACAGAGAAGCTATACAGAGACAAAATACAGCTATGCAATTTATTTCATATGATAAATTAAAGCCAAGAAACCACAATGCATGAATAGAAAAAAGTATGAACAACATAACCCTCACAGTTGCTACAACTTCTTACAATCATATCTTCAGTATTCTGAAGTCAAAGCCAAGTGGACATCTATAGTTCTACAACTAAATGAAATTGGGAGCTCTTAAAGCCATAGCAAGTGATTGACTGGTAGCCATTTAGCAGTCAAATTCATAAACCATTATCAAATCAAGACGGATACATAGAAAAAGATTGCATGGCCAATGGCTTATACATTTTAATTCTCTACTAATTTCTAGTTAAAACATCAACTGTTGATTAATTATCATTTTGGATTGCTGACTGCATTCTTCTACTTTCTGTAAAAAAATTGTCCATTACCTGCAACTTATCACTATCATAATAAGTTAAAAAAACTTGACTTTGCTAGAATTAAAGTGAACATAAATCTACCCAGATATTCATAAGCTAAATTTAAATTGAAAAAATAAACAAAATTAAAATTCTCTAACCTTCTGACAATCTCGAGCAGCGGCTGCCATTACATTGCCAAAAGCTAAGTTAGATAGAGTTGATTTCACTAAATTAGGCATCCATTTTTTCTACCAAAAAAAAAATAATAATAATAAGATTCAAATTAGCACACCAAAGTCAAACACCTACTTCAAGGCAAGGAGAGCAGACTAAGTCAGTAAGTCGAAGCTCAAGGATGAATGAGTTCTTGAGTCAGCAAGCTTTTTACCCCTTTTCCAGCACTAAGGTGCCAACAAAAGTGAAGCGTAGTGACCAAATCGAAGAAGGAGAAGGAAGCTTACTCCACTTAGAGAGACTGAAGATCGTAGTCTCAATCCACTCCACCAGATCCACAATATGTCAATGTCTTCTTCAATTTTCCATTACCATCATCACATATTTCCCAAACGTTTGTTGATTTGTCAACAGAAGATGATAGTTTCTTCACAAAGTCCACATGTTACTGAAATAGTAAAAAAAATTAACAATTTTGAATTAAGAAACTGCTAAGATATTTCAACAAACAACTAGCATATTGTTTTGCTTGGCATAACATAAGCAATTCAAACCATTATAGCTCAAGACAGCAGCATGTGGAATATATGAAACAACTATAAAGAATCCAATTAACATATTATATTAATCAATTATTTCTCCTGTTACCCTCATGTTATAGCATCAGAAGTAGCTAAATTCTTTCTAATAAGGAGACAAATAATATAGAGAATCAAAGTAATTTACCTTAAAAGAGCAGTCCCACAGGCAACCTCCCACCAACGTACATAAAAAAAAACTTCTGCAAATAGCTTATATCTCATTTTGGTGACTGTAATTAATTGAAAAATCCAGCAAATCAAGTAGAAGCATTTTAAAAAGATTCAAACTTTATCTTCGGAAACAGAAAAAAAGAAACAAAATCTTTTAAGAATAAAACTTCAATTCTTTATCGCCAATCAAATGCAGCACCAAGAACCAAACTTTAATCTACAGAAATAGAACAAAAAAACAAAACTTCAGTTCTTTATTATCTATCAAATACAGTACCAAGAACCAAACTTGGCAGATGGGTTCTTGGTTAGAGATTGAGAATTAAGAAAAGAAAACGAAAAAAAAAGGAAGTGAGAGAGATATGGAAGTAGAGAGTGCAATGAAGACCTGCAATCCTTCAATTTATTTTTTTTTGGGTTATCAACAGAGGGTCCAAAATAGAGAAAGGGGTGGGGAAACACTGAAAAGGGTGGGAAAAATGAAAGGTCGAATTGTGCAACCTTTCGTCTTTGTTTTTTCAGTTACCAATTGAGAGAGAGAGAGAGCGAGGAGCGTGAAGAGTGAGTAAAAATTGCTGAAAGCAGAGAGTGCCAGTGGTGACACCCTTCTCTCTGCTTCAGAAAGGAACGCCTAAACCAAATGACTGTGGTGCTTTCAACCTGACACATGGCACAATATAGGCACAATTGAGATGAGGTGGCAAAATTCATGTACTTAGCTATTATATATTGTATATAGATATAAATATAGATAGATATAGATATAGAGGTATTTATAACTATTTATTATTAAAAATCAATATATATATATATACACATCAACGCACTCCTAAAAGGGAGTATTTAACGGTTAATTTTTTATAAAGCATTGTGAGTTATAAAATTTAAATTTATAAAATTAACTTCTATATATTTTAAAAGAAATTAAATATTGTTAAATTATTTCATATTATATAATCCATTAATATATTTAAATTATTTTACTTCCATTTTTAATCACATGATATCGTTTGAAAAAAATTAATACCTCTCCACTTATATATTTAAGAACAAACACATTTTTTAATTAACAGAATATTAAATCATGAATAAATTTGTTTTTTTTTTTGAACAAATGAATAAATTTGTTTAGTCCATAAGACCCCTTGAAATATTACTATCACAAATAAATGTAAGGGCATAATATTTCTACAGACGTCTGTACTTATATTAATTTATTATTTTACTCTTTATACTTTTAATTTTGCTAAATTAACACCTCAACTTGTTCATAATTTATTATATAAACACTTATAGTTGCACGAATTTACCCTTTTGCCCCATGTATTTACATGACTTTATCACTTTATCACTATATGTATGCTGACGTGTCATTTCACTTGTCTTACTAATAATGTAATAAGTGTTATATAATAGGATATAAACAAATTGATGTGTTAATTTGACAAAAATGAAAATACAGGGGGCAAAATGTCAAATTCATGCAAGTACAGGTGACTGCAAATGTAATATGCCTAAATGTAAGATCATAAATGTTTTTAATATATATATTGGATAATATCGATTCAAAAAAAAATATATATATATATATATATTGGATAATAAAAATACACTTTTATCCAATAAAAATAAAGTAAAACAAAAGTAATTAAAAAATAAAGTTACCGTAGAATTATATCTCTCTATATATATATATATATATATATATTCACACCTAAATAAAAATATTTATATATTTTTTTAAAATAATTTATTTGCAATATATTTAATTTATTTTTTTTGTTTAGTCTACCAGTATTTATAGTCCACTCAACTAAATTAGAGACGTCGTTTAAATGAGAATAGCCTTACCAGCTCATTCAATGATTATGATTGCTGACATTAATAACGTGTGGTGAAAATATACAGCAGCTGCGTTTAGGGTAATCATGAAACGAGCGACTCATTTGCGGTCCAGCATGAAATTAGGGAGACCTAACTGCGTAAATAGCCAACAAGAGCAAGATTCAATGTTTCGCCACAGCACATGTAAAGAATCTTGGACAATTAACTACAATCAATCACTCCACTTTACAAATCTCACATGCAAAAATAGCATATATTGTTGAAAATGATGATCATTTCCATTTTGTCAAAAACAACAATTACGAGAGGTTCCTTCATGCATTATTCCATGAATGCTTATGCCTGCCGCTCTTTAATTTGTCTGCAGGACGTGCACCTACTACCCCACAGCAGAAGAAACTTAACTAATTTCCTGCATTACTTACGGTGAAGATAATCAAGAAACTGCACCACCAATGCAACGACATCTCAGAGTTTATTCACCTAGCTATAGCATCTGGTTTATTCAAAATTTTACGATATCTATTCTAATATATAAACTTGGACATGGACTGAAATCCGCCATCTACAAAATTAATATTTTTGCTATTCGATCTGTCATTCTCTTTCCCCTCCTCCCGTTTGAAAAATTATGCCGTATTAATCAAAATTTAATAAACTATAAATATTGATGATTTATACTAAAAAAATTGCATAATTAATTAGTTCATCTTCATAAAAATCAACTATTATTTGTTAATAAATTCTTAATAATTTTAAATATTACTTACATATTCTTTGATTGACTTTTTCACTCTTTTTTTTTTCTAATTAATGATTTTCTGATTTAGAAATAAATAGTAATTATATATATTAAAAATATAGTGGAATAAATATATGTGTGGTAAAAACAAGTCGACAAAAAGAAAATGAAGAAATCTGATAATAATCATTCACTCAAAAGAGAGGATTCGAGATTATGTTGAATATGAAAGCAGCAAATATAAACATGAATAGCTATTGTCGCTTCCTTTCTTCTTTAAGCCTAAAGCTATCATCATACATCTCTTTTAGAAAGTGGTGAAATCTAGCTATAGCTTTTATTTTCTTTTTCTCAGTGAATCAATGTAGTTTTACCCGAATTTTGTTTTTGAAGTTTCTTTGTCAAAGATTGGTTTTTAGCATATAAGATCCTTTATATCTTTTATGGAGGACCATCAATTTCATTTTCATAAAGGGGATTCTCAAAAGAATGACAATCACGAGTATATTTATGATTTAACTCTAAAGTTATTAAATTTAAAATTTGATAAATATTTCTTTTATAATTCAGTATTCATCTATGAAAATTTATTATGTGTTGAGTTGTTAAAATTCACAATGTTTTTTCCATAAAAATATATAAAAAAAATCTTATTGTAGAATGCACATGTTCTATATATTTTTTGTAAAACATTATAATTTTATTACATTTAAATCATTACTCTTTCTTTTCATAAAAAAATTATGTCTTTTACCCTAACTAAAACATCCATTTTTTAACTGTTTTCTATTATTTTATTTATTCAATTATTATTGCTATATATATACTCTTAATAAAAATAATAAAATAAAATTATTGCAATAACTTTTTAAGTTCTCATTTTTATATTTAATTTGTATTTTTAATTTATTTAATTAATTATTTTAAAATATATATATTATTTTTCATCGACGTAAAACGTGAATTTACAACTAGTTTAGATTTAACTTTTATGCATATAAATTTTTTTAATTATTATTATTATTTTAGCTTGAAGAACAATCAACTCTTTTTTTTTAGGTTACTGTATGCACTTGTAAAGTTTTATCATGATATAAGATAAAATTTCACATAGGCTAGTTGGCATCGTTTCGTGGACGTCTCAACAATTGAAGTAGTTTTTTTTTTTGATAACTAACAATTGAAGTAGTTGATCATTTAGAGGTGAACTATCTATATTAATAATCGAGTGGTTAAGCATATGTTGTTAGAAAATTAACAGATTCTGCTAGCTCTTTTGGATAGTAAACAACGTTTTAATTAATACAGTTAATAGAGACAATTGTGTAAATGGAAGAAAAGCCAGAAAATCTAAACAGAAAAGTTAAAGAAGGAAGAGTGTAATATTTGCTAAAGAAAAAAAAAAAAGAGATTTTGATTTGGATATAAAATCCTAATTGCCAATGGAAACTAATTATGAAAATGTGAAAAAAGAGTTGTAATTAGAAAGGCAAACCCCTAATTACGTTGGTTTAAACAATAACAAATAACAATAAATATATTGGATGATTTTGATTCTCAAGTTTCAAGGTCAATTTTAGAATTACGAGATTTTGAATTTAAATTAGAAAAAAAATAATTATCTAAGTTTAACTACTTCCATCTCTCTTAAATAATTATCATAGAATTGTTCCACGTGTCTCTTAATAATTTTTAAAGAAAAATACTACTAAATATTTAATATTTTATACTATATTATATTTAAATATTAAATAAGTAATATGTAATTAACATTTTAGAAATTCAGAATTTACTGAATTCAAATTCAATTTTCAAATAGAACTGTTATGACTCGAATTTAAAACGTTACTTAAATTAGAATAGTTCTATCTACTTATTCCAACAGTCACTATGGTCAAATTCATAATATATATTTTAAATATTTTATATTTTATTAATAAAAGATATGAATTTATGTGTCACAAATTTAATTATTGAGTGAAATATATTTTTTTTTGAACAATTCGAGGTCAAGTGGGGAGTGGATGATCGAATCCATGACCTCACCTTATAATATCCATTACCTAGAAAGGGAGGACGAGTGAAATACATTTTGAGGATACTTTATTATATTTTTTAATTTAGTTTAAGGAAAGGGCAGCAGAGTAATTGTAAAGACAGATTTTGGAAGTAATATATATAGGGGTGTAAACGAGCCAAGCTACTCGATGTTCGGCTCGATAAAAGCTCGTTTAAACTTGCATATTGAAACTCATTTAATAAACGAGTTGACCTCAAACTATACAAAACTTGACTCATGAAGCTCGCGAACAAGTTCGAATAGAAATTCGTGAGCTAGTTCGTAATTTTAATATATAATAATTTAATTTTAGATATATAATATATAAATTCATATTGTAAAAAATATTTTACAAAGTATATTATTAAAATAAAATTATAATTGTTATTAAATATATTGTAATTTATTCAATAAATAATTTATTTTTAATTTTTAATATACAATTTTAATTTACAGTTTGCATTTTTAAAAAATTTTTAAATTTGTTTAGGCTTGTTTAAACTCATAAACAGCTTATAAACATCAAATGAGATAACAAATTCAAACTCGATTCGATTATGAACGAATCAAATCTAAGTTAGCCAAAGCTGGGCTCGTTACACTCCAGTATAGTAATATATAAGAGGTTGGATGTATTGCACCCAATGGTAGGATCTAAGACAACACATCAAAATATTGGTAACTTCATTGATTAAAACAAGACATGTGTCTTGTGTTTTAAATCCTACCATTGGGTGTATATACACCCAACCTAGACAAGAATCTCCTATATATATATATATATATATATATATATATATATATATATATATGTATAAGAGGAAACTGAAAGAAGAAGGAAGCACACACAAATCAATACGATACGTATATAAACGTAACGACCGCAACAGTAGCAGAGACACAAACACAAAAAGAACTTTTCATGCAGAGAGAATATAGGCAGAGAAAGATTTTCACCATTGAAGCAAATCCCTAAATACCTGAAACAACTTAACAATAATATATTATAGGATGATGAAGAAGAGAAGAACAGGATTGCTTTGCGGACGTCAAGGACACGACGATGATGACAACGACGACGGCGGAGGATTAATAGCTGCAAGTCGTGATGGAAGTCATTTCAGTATCACCGGTGAGATTCTTCCTTCTCTTGGCGCCACTGCCCGTTCTCACCGCCGTATCAAACTCAGTCGTTTCATTATCTCTCCCTTCGATTCTCGTTACAGGTTTCTTTCCTTCGCATTAATGGCGACATTGTCTCATCAGCTTAACCTTTAGCCATTTATTTTATTTTTATTTAACATTAGTGTTAATGTTTGGTTTGGTTGCAGAATATGGGACACATTCTTGGTGTTTTTAGTATATTACACAGCGTGGGTGTCGCCATTTGAATTTGGATTTCTTGAAAGGCCAACAGGAGCACTTGCTGTAATTGATAATGTTGTTAATGCTTTTTTTGCAATTGATATTGTTTTGACCTTCTTCGTAGCGTACCTTGATAAATCTACTTATCTTCTTGTCGATAATCGAAAGAAGATTGCTTCACGGTATGCTAAAACCTGGTTGGCCTTTGATGCTATCTCCACTATTCCTTCTGAACTTGTCAGGATTATTTTGCCTGAGAGACTTCAATCTTATGGCTATTTTAGTATGCTTCGCCTTTGGCGTCTCAGGAGAGTCAGTCGCTTTTTTGCGAGGTAAAGATTATTATATTCACAATTTTCTATTCTACTAGTGCTCGGAAGGAGAGTCAGTCTCAGTCTAAAAATGCAAGTATCAGATTCATTTTTGTCTCAATTCATAGTTGCCAGACTTCCATTTCGAAAATATTGAAAATCATGCCTTGACTTTCCAAATTAAGAATTGAATTGAATTCAACTCTTGCATGTGATTTGTTCTAAACATGACCTGTTGGGTCATTTTATTGATTAGAGTACTGTGTTCATTTTGTCTCATTGTCCTCCTTTACCATGCCAGATTGGAGAAAGATAGGAACTATAGCTATATTTGGGTTCGATGCTTGAAGCTTATATGTGTGAGTATATTTGTCATATATATATATATGTACAGTTTTCTTTATGAAAATTTGTAGATGTCGTCGAAAATTTTCTGCCTTCTTACTCGGATTCTACTGTGCCTGTAGGTTACCCTCTTTGTAATTAATATTGCTGGTTGCTTCTATTATCGTCTTGCTGTAACTTACAAAGATCCAAAAAGAACATGGATTGGATCAGTTTGGGAAGACTTTCACAAGGAGAAGTTGTGGGTCCGTTATGTGACATCACTCTACTGGTCTATAACCACACTTACAACCACTGGTTATGGTGATCTGCATGCAGTAAATGAAAGAGAGATGATATTTGTTATGTGCTACATGACGTTTGATCTTGGACTGACTTCATATTTGATTGGAAATATGACCAACTTGGTTGTCCATGCAACTAGTCGAACGAGGCGATTTGTAAGTAAAGTATCCTGTAACTTGTGTTGTGCACTCTTTTGAACTTGACAACGAGATTGTTTTCATTTCAGCACGCTTTAATAATTGTACATTGCTAAAATTGTATTCGGGAGAGCACCATTGTCTCTAAATCGAGGAGAGGGGCTGACCTTTTACGTATTAGTTGCTGGCATATCTGACTTTCTGCTTATGTTGAATCAGATAATGAGCCTCTGAATATATTGAAAACGTTTCGAGTTAGAATGAATCATTCTCAGTTTTGATTTATATGTGAAAGCTACTTCTTGTCTGAAAAAGAAACCTAAAATTTCCTTTAGTACATGGACTATTCTGCTTCAGTACGAAGCTCCTTTGATGACGGACGGTGCATTTGAAACAAATCAAATTGATTGTATATCCCAATTAATAAGCTTATTGTGTGCAATGATTCTTTTCTGTTTTGTCCATATGTTGTTAGTTCATAATTTGATTTTCTTCAGTAAAGTTTAAATTGCTTTTTTAGTTACTAAAATATAACATGCATTGTTTCTCAAACTTTTGTAACCTTAGAAGTAATTATGTATTTTGGAACTTGTTGGTATGCCTGTTCATATTCATTTGACATTTAGTGGCTTGATGATATATTTCAGAGAGATACTATCCAAGCTGCAACAAGTTTTGCACAGAGAAACCAACTTCCTGTTCGCTTGCAAGATCAAATGATTGCTCATTTGAGTTTGAGATACAAAACTGATGCAGAGGGACTGCATCAGCAAGAGACAATTGAGTCCCTTCCAAAGGCCATTCGATCAAGCATTGCAAGCTACCTGTTTTATTCATTGGTAGATAAGGTTTACTTGTTTAGAGGGGTATCAAATGACTTACTTTTCCAATTGGTAATTCCACACCTTTCTCATATTTTCTAGTGGTTTTATCATAGTTTTTTCTTTTCTTCTGCTGAAGACAAGTTTCTTATAACGGTTTTTCCAAGGTTATATTGCTCAGGAAAACTGTTTAAATCCTAACACATAATCCTTGTACAGTAAAATATGGTTTCAGTTCTGTAGATGGCTTTAGGAATGAAAATCTTTATACAATGTCTCCATTCCAAATGACGAAAATTTTCATGTCAGATTCCAATTGATTTTGCTTGTTTCTTTGATATTCATTTACTTATGTATCTTGAAATTCTCTTTTTCAAATTCTTGAGGTTGCTGAAATGAAGGCCGAGTATTTTCCTCCTAGAGAAGATGTGATTTTGCAGAATGAAGCCCCCACAGATATGTATATATTGGTCACTGGTGCTGTGGTAAGTGCATAATGTCTTTGTATTATTAATTGAAGTTTCAGTGAAGGAGAACTCCCTCTTGTGACGCCTGATTCTGTTCGTACTTGAATAAGATGCTTTTTTTTTTCTCAAGTAAATGTCTTTCTCGCAGGATCTTATTGTGAAAGTGAATGGAATAGAGCAGGCAAGTCCTTAAATTAAACGCTTTTGATATTTTCTCTTATTCACTGCTGCGACAGTCAAATTGGCTTGGAAAGCTAATATTGGAAGCTTTCTTACAATGATAACATATGTGCTACTTCCAATGTAAGAATGCAGGTTATTGGTGAGGCGAAGACAGGAGATGTTATTGGTGAGTTTGGTTTGCTCTGTTACCGGCCACAAATGTTCACAGCTCGGACCAAGAGATTAAGTCAGCTGCTGCGTATGAACCGAACTTCATTTTTAAGTATTGTACAGTCCAATGTTGGAGATGGGACGATAATTATGAACAATCTTCTTCAGGTCAGCAAAAGTTCTGGCAGTCACTTTTCCTCTGGATGTCAGTTTGCTCATAAAACCACTTTTACCATTTAAAAAACTACTTTTATTATTATGTGCTTGCAATCATTTAACTAATTTCATAGTTAAGAACAAGAAAACAAAGCTTTAGGTTCCTATCACATTTAGTTGAAACAGAGTTGTGATACCCTCCATTTCACTGCTGCTGCAATATAATAATTGAACCATCACAGAATACCTAATTAATAGTCATTATGATAACATCAACTATAAGTAGGTTCAATGGAGGAAGAAAACTTATTGTTATGAGAGGGCAATTTATTGTCTTAGACATACAATATGTTTATTGGTTAATGCAGCATTTGAAAGAGTTGAAGGATCCAATGATGGATGGAATTTTGACAGCCACAGAGCAAATGCTGGCTTGTGGAAGAATGGATTTGCCTCTTACCTTGTGCTTTGCAGCTATGAGAGGTGATGACTTATTGCTGCATAAGCTGCTTAAACGGGGCTCAGATCCAAATGAGTCCGATAACAATGAGCGAACTGCAATGGTAAAAAAAATATTTCTGTACATTTTAAATTTATACGATTTTCTCTTTAAAAATCGCTTAAACGTGCAGAGCTGGAATTTAAGTTGACTTTTTAATAACAGCATATTGCAGCTTCAAATGGGAGTGAGCATTGTGTACTGCTCCTTCTAGAGTATGAAGCAGATCCCAACAAGAAAGGTATTTTCTAGGTTATAAATGCGCCTTAGTAAGCGGTGTGAAAATTATAACTTGCTCTTTTTCCTATTGCTACTTTTTTCTATGCTTCCTTGTGTATGAATCTAGCATAGCAATACATCTGTGTTATCACACCATTCATTTTGTTTCTTGGTTGGCCCATATACTTTTTTAAATTCAGTTCTTTTCTTTCCCTTATTTATGCAATTGATCCAATTGCACATATTCTCAGTTCTTGAATATAAAACTTTGCCAAGTTTTTTTCTGACATTTGTGAAATTATACCAGCAATTCAATTTGATCCTGGAGCAAGTATTGCTAGTTTTGAATATATTCCAGTGTGTTCTCAGAAATATTGTATGCTTATCTTTGTACCATCTTTTCTTCACATACATCATAGTGATTCTTGTTCTCATATTTCAGGATGATATCCGCAAACTGACATATATGCTTCCTATATTAATTTTTGCATTCGTTATCCTTCTGTAGATACCTATTATGGAATACAACTTATACTATACTAACTTTAATGTTATCATTTTCCATGGCGTTTTTGATGGCATGTTGTGCAATTGTGCATGTCATAAAAAAATTTGTGAATGCTGCTTTTGTGCTAGGAAAACTGAGGATCCATTAATTGTTTACTATTGTTCATGCAGATTCAGAAGGCAATGTTCCTCTTTGGGAAGCATTACTGGGGAAGCATGAATCTGTGGTTAAACTTCTCGTAGACAATGGTGCCACCTTATCTTCTGGTGATGTTGGTCGATTCGCGTTGGCAGCCATTGAGCAAAATAACATGGATTTGCTCAAGGAGATCATTAAATATGACGGAGATGTAACACAGCCCACAAGCAGTGGAACTATGCCACTTCATGCAGCAATTTCTGATGGAAACGTTGAAATGGTCAAATATCTTTTAGACCAAGGAGCTGATGTTGATACACCAGATGTCAATAGATGGACAGCACGAGATTTGGCAGATCATCAGGGCCATGAAGAAATTCAAGCTTTGGTCCGAACTACGCAGAAAAGGGAAAAAAGGCAAGTTCCCACAATTCCAAGGCAGCGGGGGGTGCCACATTTTGGGAAGCCTATTGTAAAGCATAGTAGTGAACCTACAATACCGTCTTCGATCCCTGATGCTATGCCTCCTGCCCCGGTGACAACAAGGACAGAGAATTACCAGAGGAGAAGAGTTAACAATTTCAATAATTCGCTATTCGGGTTCATATCTGGTGCTAACGCTGGTAAGAATGCCCATTATTAGTTTCTAATTCTCTGTTATGATTTTCCTTTGTTTCTAGTGAACAGCATGTCCTACTGTGACTTGGTTTTAATTGCTTTAGTTTAGTGGTAGAACATGAGATTCAGGACTGCACACTAGAGAAATTAAACGAATAGAACGTGAGTGGAGATAGAGTTAGAAAAGAATACAGAGATCGTAGTTGATTCTAAATTATTAGAATGACTTTAAAACCATATATATTATATATTTGAAATAGCATAATATTCCAATATTTCACTACACTTCATCTTATCACTGAACCGTTTACAGGTGAGAATGATTTAATGACATCTTCAACGGGAGCTGCTGGTTTTGCGAGTTTGAGCTACCCAGCTAGAGTGACTGTTAGTTGCCCAGAGAAAGGTGCAGTTGGTGGAAAGCTTGTTCTGTTACCGAAGTCCCTTAAAGAACTACTGGATCTTGGTGCCAAAAAATTTGGATTCTCTCCGACCAAAGTTCTTACCAAAGAAGGGGCCGAAATTGAAGATATAGAACTCATTAGAGAAGGTGATCATCTTGTTCTTGTTAGCAATACAGGCACTGATAGCGATGGGTGACAGAGTTGGAAATTTGGAATATTACCTCTACAATCATACTGGCTCCTTGAGTTCTATACTGAATTTTTCCAACTTACCACTGAGCGATTATGAGTCATTCTTGGCTTATTCTTCTCGCTTTCGCATGTTTGGGTTCTGTTGTATTAAATTTGAGGAAGGGGTTTGGAGAATAGGGCTTGAAGGTGGGAACGAGTAAAATTGTACATAAAGGAAAAAAGTTGTGAATATATTAGTATCGGTGGCAGGGGAAATGGAGATTGAAGCATTGGTTGCATTTTTTAATGGGTAAAGAACGATTGATTTTTTTTTTTTTTTTTTGGTTCCTTCGGCTTCTATGGAGAAAAAGTCACTGACAAAAAGTATTGTAACCAGATTACAAATTTTCAAGTTCATATGACTTATTGCATTCATTCTGTAATTTTTTACATTACTCTTATCCTTCATCCTTTCCCCACGCTTCGCCGTAATTTAGTTGACTATCTGATGATCCTTACCTACACTCAACAAACTTGAAAAATTTTTAAATCCAAAAAAAAAAATATACAGGTTTTGCCTTCTCTCTGTTGTGTCTGAAAAGATTAATGGTGTCTTGCTTTCGTCATTGTCTTCTATAATCGCTCTTTTATGCTGCACGAAATATACAGGGCAAATGTTTCTGTGCTTCCTTTTTAGGGTCTTCTTATGGTTCTTCACCCATTTGGGTGCATAAAATCGTAACTGACCATCTTCTTTACTGTAATGAGCTCTTTTTATATTCTAATTGCTATTTCTTCATTGTG
This sequence comes from Mallotus japonicus, assembly GCA_949634005.1. Classification (NCBI taxonomy): domain Eukaryota; kingdom Viridiplantae; phylum Streptophyta; class Magnoliopsida; order Malpighiales; family Euphorbiaceae; genus Mallotus; species Mallotus japonicus. The sequence continues at coordinate 20,189 of CATIWK010012422.1, read as the reverse complement.
GTCGACTATTGGAGTCTTGTGGATGAACCTGACAAGAATTCCATATTCTATCATCATCTTTTTTCCTTTTCAAATAGACAATGAGAAAAGAGGAGAAGTATGTCGATCTCAGACCTGAGTTAGCTCCTTGAAGCTTAAAGTTCTAAGCTTCAATTCGCCTCTGTTTGTAGTCATTTCATCCAGTATCTCAGAATCAAAGAAATCGTCTTCATCACTTGGTTCATCTCTCATGTTAGGCGGTTTTCTCTCCTGCACCAATTGTTCATATAAGAAAAAACATACATATAGAAAGAAACATGAAGCCTGTTAGTATAAAAAAGCTACCCTTGCAGAATCTACTCATCAGAAAAATCAATGCGGCTTTGAAAATAATATATTTTCATCATCTTATTATCCATTGTTTCTTTTTATTTTCCTTTTTCTAGATATTAATGTCATGAGCACATTATTGTTTAGGCTTAGAATGAGGCAAAGTACCCTGAGAATAAGACTCTGACTTCGTTTTGGGGTACCAGCAATTTCTTCATACCCAGCAGCATCCAGTTCTTGAAGATGCTGAGGATGGAACAGCTTGGGAAAGATAGAGTGCCTTAGGCTGATGAGGATGAAAAATGGTAATGGGAACAGCACTCCGCCTATGGGTATCCAGGTCACGCCAAAACAAATCAGAAGGTATATGAATTGGAAGATCGTAAATATAGAAATGTGCTTGAACGGCACCAACTCCACAAATGAAGCATGAACACCTTCCAATACTCTGAGCAACAACACAATAGCACAGAAGATAAGGAGTTAGATTACACCACCAATGATGAACCTTACTATCATTTAGTATCTGACATGCTGTTTTCATACCAATGTTCTGTTAAAATCATCTCAGGCTAAGGAGTCTAAAATATCTAAACCTTTTTTTTAATGGACAACTTGACTATTTTACATAGTTACAAAATTATGGAAAGTAACACTGATTGTTTTCTCGCTACTGAAAGAGAAACTAAAACCCTCTCAAGAGATGCATCATTTCAAAGAGTTCATAGAGTAGTTAGTTAAGTACCATCTATCTGCACACAAAGGTTCTGCACAAGGTGTACAACTTACTTGAAACGTCGGTTAGGGGGAATGAAGAGCAGTAGCATCCTTTCCCAAAACTGATTTCCAGGAAGACTATCAATGGCCATGTAGGCAAAGTATCCCCATAGAACTGATGTGGGTATCTTTTTTATTAGAGGCAGAGCCCATATTGACAGTCCAACAAATAGTGCCTGTAGTAGATTACTCATCCTTTGCTCATTGACTCTCACAGGCAAATAAGCATCGATGTGCTTATCAGGATCAAATTTTTTCTTCTCATCCACTTCATCCTCAGATTTCATCACAGCCTCTTTCAAGTCCTTCAACTCTTTATCTACTGAAGTAGTCTGCATGAAATCCATGCTAAGTATTCCTTGCTAAGATATGTACAGCAAGCAGACATAAGCATGTACTTACAGGTGGAGCTGTGTCCATTTCTATAAACACAGCTTGCATCCTTCCATAAATTTCCAAGTTGCTTGCTTTCCGTTCAATGCATTCCTTGGCACTTTGTACCATCTTCTTACGAATCAACTGCAAGTCTTTTTGCACCATTTAATATATATAAAAAAAAAAAAGAAAAGCAAGTGTAAAATTGATATTTATGCAAAAAAAGTGTCTAAATTTGTGTCGCACCTGCCTCTTAAGAACTGCAAGGCTCTTAGTATGCATGGGTGACTGGGGCAGAACACCATTTGAAGGAGGGAGTCCAAGTAGCCCACAAATTAATGTCTAAGTCATTAATAACAAATAACATGTAAGAGTACAATCTGGTAAAGCTACAAATTCGAACAATCAACCCATAAGGAAAAACAAAATGTTCCAGAAATTAGTCCAATACCATGAGTCCAAGCAGCAATACATCATAATGGTAAGCTGATGGATTTTTGAGATTGAACTCCTTTTGCTGTGCCATTTGTGAAGCTACACTGTGGTCGAAAAAGTATAGACCTGCTATCATAATGGCTGGTACAATTGCGGCAAAGATGTAAACCACCGGAACCTTGCTCATATCCTGAAATTTGAATTTTACATCCAGTTGAGATAATAACATTATGTCAACCGATTAATCACCCATACAAGATTAATACAGCAAACGTCCCACATACATTCATTCATCACAAGAAAAGCCCAACCTCCACCCCCCCCCCCCCCCCCCCCCCACATTAAAAAGTGAATCCATGAAAGAGACAGGAAATCCTATGTTAAGAAATTTGTGAAGAGAAGATTCAGTTCATCAGCTAATCGTACCTTGATGACAGTCCAATGATGAAGTGATGTAGAATCCCAAAGGAGTGGAGAATGTAGTCTCCTTGGAACTCCAGCAGGAACTTTTCTTGGTGCACTATATGACATCACAGTCCACAATAAGACCATTAGGGGAACCCCATAGTCTGCAATGAAACTTCGGAGCCACCCTGCAAAGAATGAAGAAATCCTGGTGTAAAAATTTGTTTATTTATTTATTTTTTGTACGGTCATCAAGATAGAAACTTCAATTAATTTACCTGTGCCATAGCGCCATGACCTTGCCTTTCTGCTTTTAAGGGCAGTGATGAGTAAACCAAATGAGAAAATGATCGCAAGTAATCCATTTGCATACAGCCAATGAAATTGGTATTTTTCTAACTGGGGATCCTCATGTTTAGGAATATTGAACTCGCTAACAAGTCCCTGGGTTTTAGAATAAAGATACTGAGTCGTAATATTCTACTCTCGATATAGCTAGCCCACTACTACTAATGAAAAAGAACACTGTAAACATGTCAGAAGGGACGTAAAACAACCAGTACCTTGACAGCCTCTTGAATAAAAAGAACTGCAATCAACATGCCAAAAAGTTCTCCTGCAATTCTTGTAAATTTACTGATGATGTTACCAGCATTAAAAATTGCAAGCAGAAAAAGCAGCAGTGACGTCCAAACACAAACCCTGTACAAGATGTAAATTACCAAGAGGGAAAAAATTCAAAAGAAAAGACAAACTTTCAATCAGTAGGTTAAAAAGATTGTTATTCCCTTACCAACCAGCCCATGCTAAGTACAATTTCTGGCCTAACTCTTCTCTTTCTTTGCTGAAATTGTACAAATAAGTGTACATTATAACAGTAGGTTCAGCAACTCCTAATATCAACAACGGCTGGCCACCGGAAATTGAATGAATTATACCACAAATAGCGGTAGAAGCTAAGGTTTCCACTGTACTCAGACTTCCATCTAGCAATGACAAAATATAGCAACCTTCAGACTAATTAAGACACAAAGCTATAGCTAGTGACTTTAGAGCACTGCACAATCACAACAGAGCAACTTAATTTGCCCCAGCAGCACTTCAATCAATAAATCCAGTTTCTAAAAGAATAAACTAGATACCTGTTTCTCTGTTCAATTGCTCTCCAAAGGCAATAACAGGAAGAGCAGAAGCAAAGAAAATATAAGTAGTTGGAGCCAATATCCTGACACATTCATATGCATAAAAGACAAAGAGTTTATACAATGAATCAAATATCAAAAAAAGAAAAAAATTGTTAATTATTGTTACCTAATGCCTGAACAAAGTGCACTGATCCAATCCTCTTTGTAGCATGCAGCTCTTCCTTTCACATCTTTGATTACTCCTTTAAATGGATACCTCATGCTCTCCATTCCTGATCATTAACCAGCAAACTTTTGAAGATAATAATTATGATACAGAAAAAAGAAACTAAAGATATATAAGAAATGTTAAAACTCCATATCAGTTTCGCATCGTTATCAATTTTTTTTCTCTGTAACCAAACAGTTAGGCGAGTTAATCAGCTAGGTGCATGCACGTAAAACATCTTCGTTTCCACATTCGTTAGCACAGCAATGCAAATTCATAACAAGGATCAAACAAAGACAACCAGATTTATTAATCACCATTAAAGCATCTCAATGCATAAACATACGTATTTTAGCTAAGCTAGGCAATGAGTAATTAGGTGGTGAGGGTAGAGAAATACTAGCCTTGAAAAAAATGAGAATGCAAAATGTGAAAAAATGCCGACGCCGGAGAGCGAGACGGTGGGGGAGATGTGAGATTCCGGTGGAGTGAGGTGGCGGTGAATTGGTGATTCTCCAAAACGGCAAAACTAAACGCACCAGAGAGGGATGCGCGTAGCCAAGCCAGTTTACAGGGGTCGAAGCGGGAGAAATTTTATAGGGCGAGTTTTGTGGGACCCAAGTGAAAAAGTGGGGCCAATGGAATTGGGAATTCGCTTACGTGGTATCATTTGATTGGGTTGAATGGTTGGGCGCGTTCGGTGTGTTGGACGGAATACTTATTGGGAAATTCTTGTCTATACTGGGTGTATTGCACCTAATGGTAGGATTTAAGACAACATATTAAAATATTAGTAACTTAATTAATAAAAATAAGACATGTTTCTTGTGTTTTAAATCCTACCATTGGATGTATATACACCCAGTATAGGTAAGAATCTCCCGTTAATATGTGTTTTTTTTTTTTTTTTGCGTGGTTGTAAATAAGGCCCTTTGTATTTAAAATTGGGTAAATTACAAAAAAAATTCAAAAAAATTCACGAATTTTAGCTTTTTTGTAATTTTGACATTTTTTTTGGCAATATCATTCATCAACTTTTAAATTTTTGTAATTCAATACACCGTTTGAAAATTCAGTGAAACTTTGCTGATGTGGATATCAAAAAAATCTGAGTCGTGACACGTAAACACCACTTCAAAACACACCGTTTTAACTATTTGTAAAAAATACACGACCTTTGATATTTTTTACAATTTAAATACGACCTATTGATTTTGACAAATTAATACATATTTTTTATTTAATTTATATTTTTCAATTAATGCATGTAAAGTAAATATTTAAGTAATGAAAAATCAAAATTTATTTTTATAATTAAATAAAATATAAATTTTACTGCTTATTTTTATGCAATGAACATTTAATTGATACATTTAAATTGATATATATTTACTTATTTTAGATTAAATTATTATTTTTTAATATTTAATTTAATCAAATTGTATTGTATTATTTAAATTTATTTACTTATTAAATAAATTTTATAATCAAATTATACATAAATCAAATCTTAATAATATATACATAAAATTAAGATCTGATTTCAATGAAAACATATATATTATCAATTATTTTATGTATAATTTAATTATAAAATTTACTTAATATGTAAATCAATTTAAATAATAAAATATAATTTGATTTAATTAATTATATATCACTTTAAATGTATCAATTAAATGTTCATTACATAAAAATAAGTAATAAAATTTATATTTTATTTAATTATAAAAATAAATTTTGAACTTTCATTACTTAAACATTTACTTTACATGCATCAATTAAAAAATAAAAATTATGTATCAATTTGTCAAAATCGTCATGTTTAAATTGCAAAAAATGTCAAAGGTCATGTATTTTTTGCAAATAGTTAAAACGGTGAGTTTTGACGTGGCGCTTACGTGTCATGACTCAGATTTTTCTGGTGTCCATGTCAGCAAAGTTTCACCGGATTTTCAACCGGTGTATTGAATTGCAAAAATTTAAAAGTTGGTGAATGACATTGCTAAAAATAAAAAGAATATGTCGAAATTGCAAAAAGTGTTAAAGGTCATGATTTTTTTTTGTAATTTACCCTTTAAAATTCTAAGGACAACGATAACAAGACGAAACTTTTTTTTAATTTCCATTTCACCCCTCAATTTTCTTTGAATTTCTTTTTTTTTTTGAAATTTCAATTTTTTAACAATTAATTAAAATAATAAAATTTAAAAACTTAAAATAAATTGAGTGAACCCCAGTGCTTTAATTTAAACATCTATAGCTTATAATTTATTTATTATTATTGCTGTTATTGTTGTTGTTATTGTAATTAGGATAAATTACAAAAAAAAAACAATAAACTTTACTTAATATGTAAATCAATTTAAATAATACAATACAATTTGATTAAATTAAATATTATAAAATAATAATTTAATCTAAAATAACTAAATACATCAATTTTAATGTATCAATTAAATGTTCATTGCATAAAAATAAGCAATAAAGTTTATATTTTATTTAATTATAAAAATAAATTTTAAATTTTCATTACTTAAATATTTACTTTACATGCATTAATTGAAAAATATAAATTAAATAAAAAATAAAAAATATGTATTAATTTGTCAAAATCAATAGGTCTTGTTTAAATTGCAAAAAATATCAAAGGTCATGTATTTTTTGCAAATAGTCAAAATGGTGCGTTTTGACGTGGTGCTTATGTGTCACAACTCAGATTTTTCCGCTATCCATGTCAGCAAAATTTCACCGGATTTTCAACTGGTGTATTGAATTGCAAAAATTTAAAAGTTGGTGAATGACATTGCCAAAAAAACAAAGAATATATCGAAATTGCAAAAAATGCTAAAGGTCGTGATTTTTTTTGTAATTTACGCTTGTAATTATAAAAATAAAAGAGGGAAAAAAAGATAAAATATTTCAATTAGAGACACATTGTTTATGTTGCTGGTTGCGGCATTAATCTTTATCCAAATTCTAAACGGTGCTTTTATCGCGTTTCCATTTAAAAAAAATAAAATCCTCCGTGGTGCTTATGATTCTTTCCCAATAGAACTAAATCAATCAAAATTTAATTAATTTGAATACCAATAGTTTAGATAAAAAAAATCATTCATCATCAACTTAAAACGAAAAGATTTATAACCAACGACTGTTGAAATCAATTGATAAGGTGAATTTGAGTTGTAGTGTATATAATTGTGTTAAATTAATTATTCGAAATACTTACCATCCTTATGACTCTATCGGAATTGAATCAAATTAGTTAAAGTCCAATAAACTATGAATATTGGTGATTTTTTTTTTAAAAAAAGAAATTTATATATTACAATTCAAAATTTTTTGATATTTATTATTTTATATTATTTCAAATACAAAACACGCAAAGTGCATATCATATATTATTCATTCTTCAATTTACGGTGAACTCCAGTTAATTAAAAATGAAAGTGGAAGACAAGTTATATATAGTTTTCAATAATCCAAATATTCTGTCAGCAATATATATATATATATATATATATAACCTAATAGGACAAATTGGAGAAAGAACTTGGAAATGGTGGTGTCCATGAAGATGTTAGGTTTGTTGATGTGTGAAAAAGGGATTTCAAAAGCAAGCTGCATGCACATGCAAGCAAATTACAAAGAATTCTATAACTAACACATGAGACAAATGGAGAATATGTAAAAATTTGTTTTTATTTTCCAAATACATTGTTTTATTATTATTAATCTTTTTTTTTTTCAAAGAACATGAGTTGGCTTGGCAGAATCTGCAAATTTCTTCATGTCTGTTGAATGCCAAGAGTCATTATTTGCAAGCAAGAAGTGTCAGGTGGATATACAAATCCACAAGGCATATTCCAATACATATGCACCCAGTTCGGACGAATGGCGATATTTGACTCAAAGCTTATACCATAATTATTGAGTTATGAGGCTGTCCAGTGCTGTAGACGATCTGGTGCATAACCCAATTACTGCGAAGAGAGTATAAATCAGGGCACAGGCATGCAAGAGTGTTACCAACTACAGCACTACTACGTAAAAAATTACAAGTTCATCAGCTCACGTGAGGCCAACAACATTATGATTACTTTTCTCGTGTAATTTGATGCAAGGCACGTGCAAGTAATCTCTCCTGGATTACATTCACACTACCTACCTCTTGTCCTTTTTTTTGGTTACACGTTGTAGTCCCCCACCACCAGCCATCAGCAGTAGTGATGCGGCTGGCATTCGCCAAAATCCGCTGCACCCATCCAGGCGAAATACCATGGAATGCTAGCTGGGTGGAGCTTTCCATATCAGCATTTGAACCCACCTGGCAGTTAGTCATCATCAGGCAGCTGTAGCTTTCAAGATCCATCATCTGCAATGAAGAATTTGGTGCAATTTACCCACTTTGTACCTGTGATATCGGATTAATTCATGTCATACTGTACAAATGGCAAAAATATTTGTTGACAAACCGCGTGAAAGACTCGCCACCTTACTGCTTGTTGCACTTTCTAGGGCAAGAATGATGCAAACATGGGATGCTGCTGCTGCTGATGGTTCTTCATTTTGTACATTTTATGATAATTGTTGTACTGCCAAATGAGATACAAGAACCTGGCCAAATTTGGATATGGGATCAACCATACATTTTTGTAATGTTGTCAGTTCTATACAATTATTACAATCTTGACATTATGTTAATAACATATAAACTATGAATGATTTATACAGGCTACAAAAAAGATCAGCAATTAGAAAACTGCAGACTTGACAGCATCTTATGTCTCTTATCTATTTTCCTCTCTTTGCTGAGACTGCTTCAATAAGCTAAACCTTCTTGTGACAATGGCAGGAGAAATTTTTAGATTTCTAACACATTAAAAGGAGAGCTTCACGGGTGCGACCAAGCAGTCTTAGTACTGTTGCAGCAATGTGATGTCCAGTAAGCCCAGCGAGATTAAGCTGTTCCTTTGGTAATGCATGTTCAATATAGCTGTCTGGTAACACAATAGGTCGCCACTGCAGAAACATATTCAGAAAAAGGCTGAGCTTAAGATACAATAATTCCATCCTAAAGGAGCTATTCTCACTATATAGGCATCATAATCATTCATTGATCATATTTCATAAACATTCATGATAGCTGTATATATTCAATATTATCCCATTATTCACACAGATATCACATGCTTTAGTAGTGTAGATAATGTTTAGACTTTAAGGAAATAGTTAAACGCAGACCACAAATTACTTAAAACACCAGTAGCAGCACTCAAGACAGCATAGATCTCTCCATCTACCTAGGAGAATAAACTATTTACCATATTATCAATGAGAGCAAAAAAACTTACCTTGACTTTACCATCAAGCTGTCCATCAAGTGAAAGGAATTGTGCAACATGTGATCCAAACCCACCAACAGAGCCTTCCTCAACTGTGACTAGAAATGTATGATTTTCGCATAGTTGTCTGAGAAGCTTCATGTCGAGTGGCTTGCAGAATCTTGCATCAGCAACAGTTACCTCAATGCCAAGCTTTGAAAGAAGGTGTCGAGCTTTGAGGCAATTCTGAACCATTGCCCCATAACCAAACAAAGCAACATCTTTCCCCTCTATAAGTACTTTCGCCTTTCCAATCTATTCCACAGAAAACAGCAGTCAAATGAAGGCACAAGCACAATGCTCAAACTCAGAATTTCATAATACACATCAAGAAATCATTAGACAAAGAAAGGAAAGATAGACAGCTGCTAAAAAAAAGAAGGTTTCAATTTTTTCGGGGAAAATATCAAGAACATGCAAGGATACATTGAACAATAAAATCAAATAAGGCTTTTCAGATATACATTCTCCTTTCTGCCACATGCAATATTTGTTATCTGGTATGACACTCATGCAACAACATGAGCGTGTGTTGTGCAGTGTACATGAGAACACAATGAAAAACAAAAAGAAGAATAAGGACAATTAATAAGCTCAAGCATTGAAAAGTTGTAATTCGCAACATGCAGGGCACTGAGTGAGATGTTTTTTAAGCAAAAAGTAAGCTTTTTTAAGCAAAAATTAAGTGTTTCAGCAACATTAATATCAACAGAAAGAAAAAGTAAATAAAAAAACATGAAAGTAAACAAAAAGAAAGATGTTGAGAAGAATACCTCAATCGGAATTCCCATATGCGTAAAATGATCTGTCCCGACAATAGCACCCCTTGGGTAACGGAAGCAGACAGGACGGTCATCAATTTGAACTGCAGTAGCCACCATGTCCACAAGCTCATCCTCATCAGAAGGGGCCATAACAATCATGTTTGGTAAACAAGACATAAATGTTATATCAAATGCACCACATTGCATAGGACCATCAGAACCTACTAGTCCTGCACTTGTAATCACAAAACGAACTGGAATCCTCTGCTGATCTACATCATGGACCACCTGAAGAATCCATGTATATAAACATTTAGAGCAGTTAGATCTACATTATGCATATTTGCTATTACTCCAATAACGCATGGCCAAACTATACCATTTCCTTAAATAATTCAAGTACAGCCCACCAAAACTTGTTTGTTATACACATTTTTGCACACACTAACACACTTGAAAGCATGTTAAGCATGGGAAAATGAGTGAAGAGAGAGTGATAACCTGGTCATATGCTCTTTGCAGAAAGGTAGAAGGAATTATGCAAAATGGCTTCAACCCACCACAAGATAAACCAGCAGAAAAAGTCACCGCATGTTGCTCGGCCATTCCCACATCAAAAAACCTATCTGGAAATCTTTCCTGAATAAGCTGAAAAGCTGTTTCCATTTCCATTCCTGCATGAACAATTACAATATCTTTGTCCTTCTCTGCCTCCCTAACCAAAGCCTCAACGAAGCAATCACTATATGTTCGAGTATGAACACTATATAAAAATGAATCAGAGTTACATGAACCTGCAAAAGTGATTAAACAAGGTAAACTTGTGAGATACATAAAAATAATATAACAATAATAATGATGATAATAATAATAAAGCTGGAATATAGCAATTTATATAGTTGCACTCTGCTGGAGTAAAAGGAGATACTTTGGCATATATATATATATATATATATATATATATGCAATGAATTTTACTTTGTTAAAAAAAAAAATCCAATGCATCAGGAAAAAGACTTGGAATAAGTGAAAAAAATCTTTTCCCATAACATTATCATTAAAAGTCTATTTACGATCTCTTTACTGTAGAATCAGACAGCCAAAATCAAGTGGCTTCTATAATAGCATAGCGGCGCCTGTGAAGGCCTTGGAAATGCAATTTAATATCCCTAGAGCAACTGACACATCATGCATATCCATGAGCATAAAGAACGTTGAATTCTTGTATTGACACCAAAACAACACACTAATCATTGAGTGCATGTACATAATTTATATAATAGTTATTCTATTTAAAGCTGCAAACCAAGATAAAAAATAGAAAGAATGCTGTCACAAGATGTTCTATTTATAGTTTTAAACAACCAGTCAATCTTGCTACATAAATTTAGCGCAATCCAAGGCATACAGGTAGCTCATAGTCCAAACATACAAGCAGGAGCTAATTACTGCTATGTCAGATGCTTTCTAGTTTTTCATGCATTTGATGACTTATCATCAGCTGTTTGAAAGATTAAAGCCTTAAACATTCACCATGAATTGTAGCCTAGGAATTGATACAATCAGCATTTTACAGGAAAACAAAAAGATACAGATGCATCTTTATATGTACTTAAAATTCTATCTACCGAATTAAAATGCAATTATTCAGTCCTGAATTCTTAAAACTTGGAAAAACAAAGCCAAGCTTCAATTTCCTTAACTCACATAAAGCCTGAATGCAGAAAAAGCCTAAGCCGCAGCATAGATATCTAAACATGATGGGAGGTATAAAAAGGTAAGCAATTCTACACTTCAATACAATATAAATTGTTGCAGACAGTAATGATTTCTGAAACAAAAAACAAGTTAGGTGAAGCATTAAAAGTGAACACACCTTCCTGTAGGTTCCCTAATGCAGCACTTTTTTTCTTATTTTCTGTTCCCCTATTTTCTTCTGTTATTACATGTATCAGAACAGGGCCCATTGAATCTAGAGACGCCACTTCTTGGAGAACACAAACTAGGTCTTCAATGTTGTGTCCATCAACAGGGCCTATGTAATACAAACCAAGTTCTTCAAAAAGAGTTGATCCTAGAGGACCCATCATACCACGTGCATACTCATCAACTTTGGCTGCTAACTCATGCATACCCCTACCAATCCTCTTGGTAACACCCTTGGCAAAATTGAAGAAATTGTACGTTAAAAACCCTGAATTAACTCTCACAATGATATAAAAGTATCAAAATATGTGTTAAGGCAGCACAAGGAATGAAATTTGATTGTTCTGTCAATTATAATGGAGACCTATAATACCAATGGGCCTCTATAGGTTTAGTCAAGTAGGTAAGAAGAGAACTATAGAGAGTACCTTTGCAACTTCTCTAAACTTCCGGAATGATTTATTTGACTGGAGCTTACTCAGGGTACTAGATAGAGCATTTATCGAAGTTTTAGGGCCCTCTTCAATCTTTGGATGCAAAGAGTGACGGCTGTCGTTTAAAATGACTATCATATTTGAGTTTAAATAGCCTGCATTACTCATTGCTTCATAGACCTGACCAGCCATAGTTGTCCCATTGCTGATGACTGTCACAACACGTTCCCGTTTTCCTTTTATATCACGTGCAGCTGCAATCCCTGATGAGGAGAAATGTATTAAATTTTTTCAAATTTGACTCTGATTATATGAAAGAAGCATGGACATAGAATTGTACGATTTAATTTGTACTCATGAAATTGAATTCATTTGCATCAGCAATGGAAATCTATAAGCAACAAATAACTATTATTCGACTTGAGTTGCAAAAACTTCTGGCGCAGGGAATTTTTATCAGGAAAGTGATAAATAACCTGATTAAAACTGAAATAAGCACAAGAAGAAAACACGTAGAAATGTTACCAAGCCCAGCAGAAACACTATTGCATCCATGCCCTGCCCCAAAAGGATCATATTCACTTTCAGACCGAGATGTAAAGCCAGAAAGACCACTCTTTTGTCTCAGTGTATGCATAAGGGACCGCCTTCCTGTGAGAATTTTATGTGCATATGTCTGCCAAATAACAGAAGGAGAATTGACTTCAATATATACTTCATGTTTTCTTATGAATAATTAGGTTCAAACAAAAATGACTCTTTTATTGGTATTACAATTTACTTAAGCAAAACTATATAATAATGCCTGCCTCCCTGAAATACTATCAAAATTCAAAACCATCACATGAAATGAATACAGATACAAGTACAAAATGATGTGTTTCTATTCTATTTTTTGCTGACTAAGCAATCATGCACAGAGAATGCTAAAGCTGCTGAATGTACCTGTTCCCCAACATCCCATAGTATTTTGTCCACTGGAGCATGAAAAACATGATGAATAGCAACTGTTAATTCCACCACTGCTAAACTGGCCTTAAAGGATTTTTGAGTCCTTGATAATATAGATGACAATTCTTCTCGTATTTCATCAGCCAACTCTTTCAATTCCTGCATAAGCAAACTTCAGTGATTACAGAACATTTAATCTTAGGGACTGTAAAACATCTTAAGGAAAGTTAGTACAAGGCTCATTAACTAACCTGAATGGTCAGATTCTTCAAGTGGATAGGGTTTTCAACTACATCAAGTATGGGTGTAGGGACTTTTTCCCAAAAGATATCATCAAGATCAGGTACTGAACATATTCGACCAACAAATCCCTACATGACAATATAAAAATAAATAACTAAACAAAACAAACCTACTCATTAACTAAGACTATATTTGAGGCAATCCAAGTTTAATCTTGATATTATCTCTATAAGTGCTACAACATTTTTCCAACCTAATTTTTAACGACCATCTAACATCTATTTGCAATATTAATGTCCAAAAAAACATGTCAATGGCTTATGCATAAAGACAATAACAGCAGATGTATTAGTGCTGGTAGTCAACTTCAAACCTATATTCTCAATCCTGAAACTAAACATGAAATTTATAGCCTGTTCCACGTGCAAATTCTTTTACCAATCATAGCTCATCCCTCATAAAACTAATCAATGAGTAGTTTACTTGAAAAATTAGTACTTCAAACATAACTGGAAGAATCCCTGTGTCTGCTTCATCAAAATTTGACATTGTCCACTAATCACAGCCACTGAATATAATAAAAAAATTACACTGCCATTTTTGTCACTAAAAGTCAAACTTTATCCTCATTTGGGGCTTTTCTTCACCAAGACAGCAATTTAAAAAAGAAAGGAAACAACTTTTTCTTTTTCCACATACCTTAGAATTAGTAATGGAAGTAGAACTTCGGTACAAGTTAATTCTCGAAAATCCAACGTTATTAGGAAAATTAGAGCTCGAAGTATCCAACTTGTGACCAAAATTTCCATAGGAATGTGCAGTGATTCCATATGGAGACTGAGTAGAAGCAGTACCCATCAGAAAACAAAAAGACCCAGATGCCCAAATTTTAGTATAACTCAAAAAAAACTCACTTGGGAGCTATGAACAAGAGCAAAAACTTCATTATTTAAAAGATTCATTGTGATGTAGATTGCCCATAAATAATTGCAAAGCTCGAAGTTTTGCCACAATTTGCAGATAAAGACAGAAGAAACTTGTCACGGATATGACGAATGTAGTCGATAATTGATACCCAAACGGCAAAAAATTAAAAAAAAAAAATCAATCAAATTGAGGCTGGAACCTGCAGAGGAGACAATCAAAAAAAAAAAAAAAATACTATAGCTAACTGGACAGTTGATTGATGGTATCAACTATCAATTGTCCGAGGACAATATAATAATATAATACATGAATATTAAATAGCTATGAACTCTGTTTGGGCTCTAGGTCTTAAAACCAAGCAAGTAGGCCGGCAAACCAAGGCCATTTTACAGTTCCATACCATTAACCATTATGTATAATTTTTATATTTTTACAACAAATATTTATAATTTATATATTTATGCTTGTAAAATTAATTTTAAATTTTAATATTTAATTATATAAATTACAAATTTATAATTATAACAACTTATGTATAAATGTGGATGAAAATCAACACGTTAGAAGCAATATATATAACATTTCTACAATGATATTTAGTCTAATGGCTAAAGCTGTTCTCGTATTTCGGAGATTCGAGTTTAAATTCTACACTAAATTTATAATGGTAAAAAAAGGAGTATAAATATTCTAATAGCCTAAAAATATTTAAGTACATTTTTTAATATACTTGTAATGGTAAAAAACCAAATTAAAATATAACAATCCAATCTTAAAATATAATATAAATAAAATATCTAAGGCTTTTTTTTATATTACACCGAAAAGCACAATTTATAAAACCACACAAATAAATTATTTTAAATAATACACATTTTATTATGTTTTTACTAAAATATAGCAAAAATTATAGAATACACGACGAAAAAAAAATTCCATGCCAATATGCATTATATGGACGCTTTTAGACAGGTACGGAGGACGATTTTATTCAACAATTATGATTTGACAATGACGACAATTCTTTATTCAAGTCGCTAAAACAGTTAATTCACCTTTTATCTTGTTAAAAAACAATTGGCGACAGTTTCTTAGTCATTGGAGACGCTTTGTCTCGTCGTCTTGGTCACCAAAGATGGAAAATGTATAATATCATTACTTTTTATCAGTTTATGTTTAATCTCGGGGATAAAGCAATGTCTGGCTTGCAAGGAAAAGATAAAACATCGTTCTTCTAGATAAATAAAAGCAAGATACTTGCCTTATTGGCATCATTTTCATATTCTTTATGCAAATAATCTATAAAAAATCATTAATTTAAGCATATTATTAATTATTAAAAACAGCGTGGGAATCAACTGGTAGGAGGATGTTTTAGCTTAAGCAAGATCTCGGATTTGAATTCTAGTGTATGCAGTCGCGTTAAATTTTTTTTTAGGAGACCTTTACTATTCTTGTGGTTCTGTTTTAATCAAACCAGATTAATTAGAATTTAATGGACTTTAAATACCGATAGTTAAAAAAACAAACGTTCCTTACCTTCCAAATAAAAATTCCATTATTTAGAATTTTATAATCTGATATTGATTTGACAGTTAATAAATGATAATTATAGATTTCTTTAAATGATTTCTTTCCTTATATTAAAATAAATTATCCTATATACATATTCATGTATTTTGATCCTTCTTGTGGAAACACAAGAAGTTTTGCTATCATATATTCTTCAGTTTGGAATAATTTCATCAGGTATTCCTCTTCCTCTCCTTTTTTTCTCCCTTCTTTTCGTTGTGTATGTATATATATATATATTTTTTCCTTTTTTGGTATTTTATATATTAGTGATAAATTATTTCTTTCGAATTCTGTGATTATCATTAGATTTATTATTTTTCAATTTGATCAATTGGTTATTAACTATCCTTAAACGAGTGCAAGAGTGTTAGAAATTTGTAATTATATCACACATCCAACCATGTGTATTGCATGCATCGAGCGTGGGTGAAAATTTTCCATGAATTTTATTATTAAGGCATAGCTATATATGCTACTATTATCATGCTCAAATTGCATCAATATTGCTTAATTTCCTTCCTTGTTATGCAAATGAAATGCTAATATATATATATATAGGTTTACATAATAGAAAACAGTGATTTTTTTTAACATTCACCATAAAAGCGATAAACTTCTATCAATATTGGTAGATAATGGTTGTAAATGTTTAAATTCAAGACCTTAGAATTCTCACAAATTGGTAATGAAATGCTAATTTTACACTTCTAACTTTGGTTTTAAATTTAATGACATAACTAGAGCAATTGAGGATTGGTTTTCTTGTGATGATTAAATCATCACTTTATAGTTTACAAATTCGAATGTGAAAGGTAATATGTTGTTTTTATATATTTGAAGTAGGCCAATAGTAGATTTATTTATATCAAAATCAAGAGATTATAGTTCTCTCTTTTTAAATTAAATAAAAATAAATTTTATAAATTAAATAAAATACAAATCTTACATTTTCAAATCTTTCTATCCCAATTAATTTGTCTTTCTCCTAAGACTTAAAGCAATAAATAAAAAAACCAAATCACACCATCTCTATAATAAGTAAATGCTTTTTTTTTCTTCCGAAGTTGTCGAAATTATTCATAATAAGATATTGACTCCGATTAAAAAGGTTTTATCAATAAATTTTTAGTTATCCGGGATCTAAGCACATCGTTAGAAAAAAATTACCGCTATCTTTAGTTAACCCAAAAGCATAAGTCGGCATTCTGGAACATCTTTTAATACATTTACATTTGGAAGCTTTAATAAAGAAGATCAAAGATACTCCAACGTCGGCAACATTTGACCGTAATGTTTATGAATTAATTGTTGGTATTATATATATATAAAATATAAATATATAGTAAAATAGTATTGAAAAGGTCAGTTTATAGTTATCCTAATTAAATCTACTGCAAACCTATACCAACTAATCATATAGACTCATATGAATCCATTGACCCGAAAGCCATTTTTTTTTTCCTTTCTAATTATTGCTTTGTTTCTAGTTGTATGTAGATGTATTATTAGTTTTTCACTTATCTTTTTTTGCAGGCAAGAAAAATGTCTAAAAAAGCTCAGCAACTCAGTACTTCATGTCCATTAATCCTCTTCTTATTAATGGCAACTCTTTTCCATCTCTCACATGGTGATATTGGCACTGCTGCCCATTACAGCCCTCCATATTTACGTAAGTGTTATGTATAAATTATTAATGAACGTACATATAGCTAGCTGTTAGCCTCATTCTTGAAGTCTATATGTATATATATGTAATTTATTTTGTTATATGTAATTTTTATGCACGCAGCATGTGCATGCTATGGTAACGACGGCTCAGAGTTCCCACCAAATCTGTTTGCGGCGGCCGGAGAAGGAATATGGGACAGTGGGGCAGCCTGTGGGAGAGAGTACTTAGTAAGGTGCATAAGTGGCAACGTTCCTGGGGCTTGCAAACCAGACCAGATAATTAAGATTAAAATTGTTGATTACGTAGGAAATATGGTTTCTAGGCCTTCCAGACGTGATGCTACTATTATCCTATGCGATGCTGCTTTTGCTCGAATTGCTAATCCTTCTGCGGCTTCTGTTAACATTGAATATAAGCAGTAAGTTGATTAATCATTAAATCAAGTACTGTAAAAGAAAATATACCTTAAAAACTAATTAATTCTTGGTCACATTATCTATAATTACCCAATATGCTGAAAAGCATACATACAGATGATATCTTGCTAATCTATATATATTTCTTGAAATTGAACTGAAGCATGGTTCTCTGTCTACAGGGCTTGAACTGACGCATGGTTCTTTAGGGCCATCCTTAATTTCTTGAATACACTTGAAGGCTGAGAGCTGAGGATTGTTGATCTAGAGCCAGTAGTAACAAGGGCTCCAACTATTCATATTTAATTAACATTTTATTTTTCTCGTTCATGTTGATCTGAGTTTCTACCTTCCATATAAATAAATTACTATTGTTTATTTTCTGATCTTTTTACTTTTTTGTTGTTGTTGCATCAATGGTAATTAAGGAAATGCCTCAACATGAGTAGCATTGTTTCCAATATATGAAGCTATAGCACTAAATTAATGGAAAAGATTGGTTTTCAAATTCATATAAATTTCTCAAGCATATATGTAATATAAGGAAATTTCATATATATTATTTACATTATTATATTTTTTAAATTACCAATATTTAAAACCAACTGAATTACCAATATTTTTTAAATTACCCCCTTTGATGTTAACATTTAACCACTTGATCTAGTTGTTTGAAAAAAAAAAAAAACCAACTGAATTTTGATGAATTTAATTTGAAATCATAAAAGTGATGCATATACCATGGTTCAAAATTAAAATATCATTTAAATAAAAATAACTCCACCCAATTGGAATCTCCCAAAAATTGTTGGTATATTGTTTACATTATTCATTTTATAAATTGAATCATCTCATATACGTATGCACATTATAACGTAGTTTTATTTAAAAAAAAATAAATAATAAAAAAAAATAAAATTATAACGCAGTTTTACTATAATTATTGTAACCAGTGATCAAACTTACAAAGGAGGCATGACCAAGGGCACAAATTTGTGGCATGATCAATGAATCATTGGTATTCATTGATCACAATTCGTTGTTATATCATTTCTTCCCCTAATTACATAACCTTTTATTATATAATAATCCAAAATTAGCCGGCATAAACTATGGTAATTAATTACATCACCTTTTAATAATCCAAAATTAGCGGGCATAAACTATGGTAATCAATGCAAATCCATTTCCTATAACTTTGGTCCAACACTTTAATGTTAATTTGACCTTGCCATGTGGGGTTGCGATCAGCTTTTAAGGCTACGGTGCCCTCCAACTTGTACCAATAGTAGTCTAGTTTCAAAAGAATTTATATATGCTATACAACTTGTGTGGGTTAAAATTAATTAGTTGGACCAAATGAGTTGACAAAAATTATTTTTACTTAAAAGGATATTTTAGATTCGAATAATGATATATGCAGTTGTGTTAAATTAGTTATTGAGAAAATTTTGTCATTTTTATAGTTCTATTTGAATTTAGTTAGAGTCTGATGAACTGTGAATACTAATAGTTTAGAAAAAAATAATTAGTTGGTCGTCTACTCGAGAAATGTCAGACTTTTGAACAGAAACAAGGGTTTGAACTTATGTCAGCTGTAATTATCAAGGAAGAAAAGAAGCTCACAGATAAATTTATTATAATTCCAATATGTTGGTGGATTTTGAATAAGCTGTCATAAGTTCAGACGATACTTTCCTTCAGGATATGTACATGTTCTGACGTGTATTCACATTGTGTAATGGAATTTCTTCATGCTTCAGAAGAAAACTGAAACTCAATGCATGCAGCAGAATTTACAACATTTCAAAACCTCAGGAAAAAGTATGGAAAAAAAATCAGAATTCAGAACCTCAACAATAGATCTTCTGCAATGAAATATTTTGCTCCTTTTTGCCTCTCCTTATCGGTACTTTTGACACTGCCATCATGAAATCATCCTCTGTTACATGAGTCCTCCTTTCCCTTATTGCGTATATTCCAGCTTCTGTGCATACTGTCTGAAGATGATCTCCAATTAAAAACAGAAATTACCACAAAAGAAACTGAAAGAAAGACAAAGATTCCCCTTATTGTTTTTTGCTTTTCATTATAATTATTCATGAGCAGATGATGTTTGCATTTGTAGAAGTAATCAGTTCTGTTAGTTACAAAAACAGCAGTAGCCATCAGAAAATAGCAGCTACAGCCCAAGAAAGAAAACAAACCTTAATCTCTGCGCCTGAGGCACCATTCATCTCTTC
>CATIWK010012370.1:0-10912 GCA_949634005.1 Mallotus japonicus | reverse complement strand
ACTCACAATTAAAAATACAACCAAAATGTTACAAAAATAATAAAAACCATAAATTAGACTAAGAATTGAACAAACAATGTTAATGTGAAGTCAAATCAATAATCAAAACAATCAAAACCTTCATTAACAACAACAAAAACACAACACATACTAATCAATGCTCAAAATAAGAATCAAGACTAAAACAAGTCACAAATTGCAAGCAAACTAAACAAAACAATCAATAACAAGTCATACATGCAGCAAAGATCACAATCATAAACATCATTCAAATGTAAGTACAAAGATCACCTTTGAAAGCTTGTAAAAAGGAGATTGAAAGATTAAAAGGAAATAAAAAAATCATTTTAAAATAGAAAATCATGTTAAAATACTTCAATTACATCATCCTAGGACCTTTAAGGAGGGTTAAAATGTTATTTATAGAACCATAGACCCATAGAAACCCTAAAGACCTTTATTGTAGTCATTTGGAGCATGGAAGCATCAATGGCTAATTTGAGGCCTAAATAGCCGAATTTGGCTCTTTAATAGTTAGTCTAAAGGAAATTAATAGCTAGATTTAATGATGAATAGCTGGTCCAGCTTTTCATCAGCCAAATATGGCTGTTATTTGCTATAGAACTTGAAAATTAAACTTTTCAATAAAAACTTAAAATTAAAGCCCCAAACCCCAGAAGTAAGATGCGAATCAATGAGTATGATGTTCTTGAAAGTGTTTAGACTCAAAATTGAGGCAATAACTGTTAGCATAGATGTGCCCTAGTGCCATTATAGTAATGTAAATTAACATTGTAAATTATCCCTAGTGGCAATAAGATATTCATTTAAATAAAGTGTTTGTTTATTTGAGTATTTACCCTTTAGCATTATGTTAAATAAATTTATTATCAAGAGTTGATAATATGAGTTACAAATTTATTTAGTATACATGCTATAAATAGTTCATAGTCGTATAATTGATATTTGGGCAATATTAATTAGACTATCACCTCTGTCTATTTTTCGTGATTAGTATGTGATACTAATAGTGGGAGGTAATGAGTCTCATGCTACTTGATATGAGATATTAGAATAAACATATGGATAGTCATGGAATGGGTGGATTGAACAGTGACGTTAGATATGTGATCGCATGGATATTCACTTATAGTCAACGATCATAATCTAGGTCATAATGGTGCATATAGTCCTTTGACCTGAGGTGACACGGTCATCCATATTTGAGTAGTTAGAGTTTGCTACTGCTTACATACTCGTGTTAACCACACATGGGTATATAGCATATGCTGGCTCTAGTTAGTTAAATGTAGGGATGAGTGTTCGACCAAGATGGGATTCATTACCTGGAGTGAATCGGGATAAGATCCAGAGCTATCTAAGTCTTTTCTTGATGAATGAGTTCCTGTCCAGGACAAACATAACAGTCTGAAAAGAGTTTCAGTACTAGAAAGAGTTTCAGTACTAGAAAGAGTTTCAGTACTAGAAAGAGTTTCTAGTATTTGTTATGTTTTATCAAGAATAGAACTTGAGATGAGTTTAAGTGATATAGCTATTAGAGTTTGACTAATCCTTGACTCTAAGCTTCATTGGGATCTTTTAATGAAGGGATTTTAGAGCGCGGTAATTATGACCAAAGGGTTCGTGTGAATTAATAAATATATTCATTTCTAATTGGGTAGTTGTGATATCGATGCTAGGGATCACTCACAACTTATGAGGACTAAATATGAATAATTGGGATTTTCACATTTAGACTTGAAAGGAGTTTCAAATAATATCAAGTGTTGATATTATCTTCTCATTTCCAATTAGACATGTACCTAGTAAGTCACACCTAAAAGGTTTTAACAAATCTCTATATATATTAATCTAATTATTGATTAAAGAGTTTAATCAATTAATTAGGATTAATGAAATTGGATTTATGTTTAATGCAATGATTCTAGCATATCATGAAATCAAATTTCAATGAAAGATTTTATTATTAATTTATGCTTAATTAATATGAGATATTAAATTAATAATTGATTTATGTTATTTCTTATTTAATTGGATTAATGGCCCAAAAGTGTTTTTGGGCTAAAGATTAAACCATTTAATTGAAAAAGCCTATTTGTATTATATATGCATATATATAAGCCCACTTGTTTTGATGGAATGGGTTTTGGGTCAAGAGTTGACCCAATAGTTTAGCCCAATTCCATTAAGTAATTTATTTGATTTTATTAAATCAAATATTAATAAATAAATTAATTAACATGTGTAAGGCTAGGATGTTGTAGAGAGTTTGCATGAGATGTAATCTCTACATCCATTAATTTTGGACTTTAGTGACTTACATATTAATCAATTAATCATGACAAGTGGCTTAAGGGTGATGTCATCAATCTCTACTTTAATCTCTAACCAAGTATATCTAAAAGGGGTTTTAGATATTAATTAGTGGTTGGTGTAGAGAAAGTTAAGCAAGGCTCAAAAGAAAAGAATAAGATAGACATATAGAGATATACAAAAACCTAAAAGCTCTTGTAAGGATCAAGAAGGGCAAGCTAGAGAGAATAAAGCTTCCATTTTGATCAAGATAAGAAGGAGATTTGCTAAAGCTTGGTGTCTCAAGCTAGAGGTCTCACAATTAGGAGACTTGAAGTTGATTCAAGGAGCAAACCATTGTAGTAGAATATTTGTGGTCAACACCAAACTTGGGAAAATAGTAAGTTTTCTAAAGCTTAGAAATCCTAGGTTGTTGATTTCTTGTATTTGTGATGCCATGGAGATTGCAATTTGGATCCTAGGGATTGGAATTCTTGATGAGATCAAGGATTATGTTGTGTGAATTTTTGAAATTTACCTAACTTAGCATTCGATGTTTAAGTTGCATAATCAATTCCTAACAATAACTCACCAAAAATAAGTATTGATTGAAGATAATTGAGTGAAAGGTTCAAAAATTCAAGTGGGTTTTTAGGTGAGATTTAATATTGAAAGTGGGTTCATTAATAAGAAAAGATGTTGTTGTAGATTAGTTATGGTTTATAAGGTGTTTATTTAGGATTTTGGTTGAGAATTTGAGAAGGAAAAAAAAGTAGGACTCTAAAAAAGCCATTTTAATTTTTTATAATTTCCCTTTATTTTTCAATTTTTTTTTGGTAAGGTAAGTGGCATATATTATAAAATGTTAAAAGAGGAAATAGAATATCCCTTTCCATTATTGAGTTGACACTTATCCTAGTGTATTCCAAAATTAGAATATTCTAAACTTGGTTAGCACCCTTTTTGACAAGTGTCCCTTTTAGGATAAGGATAAGTAAACTAGACAGTTGTGGAGTCCAGTTTGACCACCGAAGGTCAAAATTTGACTTTTTGTCAAATGGGATCAATTGACACACTAGAATTTTAGAAGATAGTTTCAAACTTAAATTTGACTCCAGTTTGACCATTAAAAATTCTTTTTAATCAAAGTTTTACTTTTGTGCTCGAGATTTCATAAGGTTAAACCTAAGCTTCAAGAACTAAAACCAAACTGAAAAATATAGAAAGCAGACTGTAAATAGTCCTTACTTAGATTTGTACTTATTGACTTGGAAGACACAACTCGGATGAACTTCTTTCTTTACATTCTTCTCAAACCTCTTTCTCAATACTGAAAGTGTATAGTTATGGTTTATTTAGGGTTTCGGTAAGGTTTAATCAATAATTGAGTAGGTTTTAATGGTTCAGTTAAACCTTAAAAGGCTTAAAAAGTACTTATCTTCATCAAATTGATTGTTTGACAAGATATTTTATCTTTTCCATCATCGGCCTTCAAGGTTTACACTTACTCTTCTCTTTAGTAGTCCTGCTCACTTCTTTATTGATTCGGACTCCTAAGACAAAGCATATTAGCTTTTAACTTTCTTAAGTAACAAAGTTCAAGTACCCTTTATGTCAATCGACCAAAAAGCTTCAATTGATGATCTGCTTAGTAAGCTTCCATTTATGATCAAGGAATATCAAAATCTTGACCACTTCCTTAGCGACTTGGAAGCTAAAACCATGGGGAAGCAACAACTAGATGAATCTATTAACAAGATAGTGCCAAAAATAATGCCAAAGAAGTTGAGAGTAATGTTGTTGCCCCTAAGATTGAAGCTCTCAAGAAGATTATAGAAGAAATGGAAGCACAACTAAGAGTAAAGCAAGCAGAGCTGACATCACTTGAAGCAGCCAAAGAAGGAAGGTGATCTTGGGCCGATTCCATGGGGAATAAGTTGGAGGAGATCCTCAAGAAGAGATGAGGCATGAGGAAGTTTATATACAAAAATGCGAACAAGGTCGAGGAATCTCACATAGATAAAGAGAACGCTCTGAGAGCACTTGCGATTTCTCAAACTTATTTAAGTTATAATTCAGCCTTAGGTCCATGAATAATTATGTTAATTTGGCCTATATTTGGCCTAAATTTCTATAATAACAAGTTACTTTTTTCTTTTATTAAATGATTGATTTGAACATTCTACTTGCCAATTAGCTTTGACAAATATATGCATAAAAATTGGTTTTATTATCAAATGATTTTACAATCGATTATAAATTATTCAGCTTTAATTAATAAACAAAACTCAGCCAAAATAATAAAAAATTAATTCAGCCTTAGAATTTAGCCGAATATACAACTTATTGAAAAAATTAACCAATCAACATTATCCCATAAAAGAAGGATAATACTTTTCAAGTGTTTACCATTAATCGATCTTTCATGAGGATTCCCTTCAAAATATACAAGTTGATAAGCACCACCCAAGAGAACCTAAATAATGATAAAGGGACTTTCTTAGTTCGGACTCCACTTCCCAAGTAAAGGATCTTTGTATCTAATTGGCAAAATAGCCTTCCATATAAGATCATCTTCTTTAAAAGTCTTAAATTTCACCCTATTGCTGTATGCCCTTTCAACCCATTTCTTTTAAATTAGAATTCAGGCATTAGCCTTCAATCGTTCTTCATTTAAACCATCCAACTCTTGTAACATGCTCAGAGTATAATCATTGACCAAAATATTCTCATTAACTCGTCTTCTTAATGAAGCATTAGTTAACTCCATAAGTAACACGACCTCATGCCCATACACTAATTTAAAGGGTGAAGTAACTATGGCGGATTTATAACTTATCCTTATAGTCCATAAAGCTTTTGCTAGAACCAAGTGCTAAGAATTTGGATTATCTTCAATCGACTTCTGAATGACCAGCTTGATCATCTTATTAGTTGCTTCAGCTTGGCCATTTGCTTGAGCATAATAGAGGAAGAATGAAGCCATTTAATTTTGAAATCACTTGCAAATTGCATGAACTCTTCCTTTATAAAAATAGTTCCTTGATTGGTCATAATAGTCTCTAGTAGATCAAACCTAAAAGTCAAAATGGTCCTTGATAAAATTAATATGGCATGTTGATTGATCATTTTCATAGGCACAACTTCCACCCACTTGGTGAAATAATATGTAGCCACAATGATGCATACCCTTTAGATGAAGGAGGATAAACCTTTCCAATCATATCTATCGCTAATCCTCTGAATGCCAAGGTTTCACAATAGAGTGAAGTTCATCTATAGGGATAGGTTGATGTGCCTCATTAATCTCCTCATAAGCTTCAACCATTACCAACAAAGCCTCCTTTGGTTCGATACATCTCAATAGAGTACCATCATGAGCCCGACAGCATAATTCATCATCACAAAAGAACATCTTTGCAATCAAATTTTAAATTCTTTTGGGAACCACTTTAAAGGGATCCTTCATGTATAGTATAATTTTTGTTCACCAATCGACCTTTGAATTAATTTCTAGTATCTGGATTGTGTCCTAAAGTGTAAGTGTAACTATAGATGCCAAAGATTGAACAATAAGTGGAACCTCTTCTAATCTCTCAGTATAACTAGAGCCCGATTGAGCAAAATCATTAGCCTCATAATTTGAGCTTCTCTGAACATATTCTAACCTAACCTCTAGAAATCTTGCCATCAAATGTTTTGCCTTATTGCAAGATCCCCCCAATATGGTTGAGTCATAATTAAAGTCCCCAAATGCCTGGTTTACAACAAGCATAGAGTCTCAAAAGAGGTTGACATGTTGAACATTCATCTTCAAAAGAATTTCAAAGGCAATTATCAATGCCTTATATTTGGCTTATTGTTAGTACATGCAAAATCAAAGAGGAAGGACAACCTTGTTCTGATTCCATCATGAGAAATCAATATTATCCCAACTCTTGAGCTTTATTGAGAACGAGATCCATCAAACCAAAATTTTCCAATTCTTCAACTCACACATATTTAATTCTTTAATGTAAATAGAAGGATGATATGCTAAGAAATCTACAAACACCTGGCCCTTCATAGCTTTTTGAGGAATATATTGTAATGTGAATTTAGATAATGTCAAGGCCCATTTTCCTAACTTATTCCTCACAAAAGGTCTTGATAGTATATACTTGATAACATCAGTCTAGCTAATGATTAGAATGACCGAAGGAAGCATATAATACCTTAGCTTACAACATGATAAGTATAAATATAGACTTAGCTTTTCAATGGGTGAATACCTCATCTTCGTGTCTGTTAGTGCCCTACTAAGGTAGTAAATTACCCTTTTGAACCTATCTTGCTCCTAGGCTAGTAAAGTCCCAATAGACTCTTTAGAGGCCGAAATATAGAAAATTAGAGGCAAATTTGGCCTTGGAATATCCATGATTAGGGGATGAGTCAAATAAGCCTTAATCTTATCAAAGGCGTGCTAAAGTTCCTCAATCTAAACAAACTCTTCTTTGTCCCAAAATTTCAGTAGGGGTGCTTAAATTCTTGCTCGGCCTTCTATATTAGAAATAAACCTCTACAAGTAGTTTTTCTAGCCAATCAATCTCTGAAGTTCCTTCTTAGACTTTAAATGTGCAACTTGAATAATTACCTTGGCCTTATTAGAGTCTAGTTCCACCCCATTCTGATGCACTAAGAATTCCAAAATGTTTACTACTGAAACACCAGAAGCAAAATTCAAAGGATTCATTTTCAACCTATTGGCTCTCATTCAATCAAAGGCTTATTGTAAGTGATGTAGATGCTCTTCTTCGGCCATGGATTTGGCTATCACATTATCAATGTAGACTTACATATAATCCCCTACTAGTGTTCAGAAGATTTTGTGCATTACCCTTTAATATGTTGTTGCTCCAACATTTTTAAGACCAAATGACATAACAACCCACTCATAACTGCCCAAAGCTCCAGGACATTTGAAAGTAGTCTTATTAACATCTTCTTTAATATGAATTTAATTGTAGCCCAAATGTCCATCTATGAGACTAAGAAAAAGATTATCAGCTATAACATCAATTAACATATCGGCCATAGGCATAGGATAATCATCCTTAGGGGTTGCTAAATTTAGATTTTTTGAAGTTAATGCACACACGAATCTTGCTATTTTTCTTTGTAACTGACATGATGTTAGATAATTATTTGGTATACTGAGCCTTACTGATAAACCTAGCTTTTGTTAGCCTTCTAATTTCATCTTGGACTAACTTCTTAATCTCATGAGACATTTAACGTGGAGGCTAAATATCAGGTTGATACCCCTATTTAATTGGGAGTTCATTCTCGATCAATTCCCTATCTAGCTCGAGCATTTCTTCATAACTCCAAGCGAAGCAGCCCTTATACTCTTAGAGCAAGTTCATTAGCTTTTTGTTCAAACTCTGGATTTAATTGAGAATTGATAAAAATTGGCCTTTTATTTTGTTTGGTCTCGAGATTCATTTCTTTGAGGGGTTCTTGTGTATCAATCGCTCCATCACTAAACTTCTTGGCCAATATAGCTATATCACCAATCTTTAATTAACCTACTGGATCTTGTTAATCATCTTCTTATATAAACTTAATCAATCTTACAGAAGGGAATTCATTATCCCTATGAGAAAAGATATGATAATTCTTGATCATTTTCTTTGATTAAAACAGATCGGGCTTGTTGTTCAATTAAAAATGCAAACCAATTTATCATGAATAACCCTTTACTTCCATACATGTATTTGGAAGTTGTAGTTATTAGCAAATACATCTTTGCTTTGGTATGGAATGCTTTATCAATGGAGGGGTTAGGATCTATATGAACGATATCTACATCTACTTCATCTTGCCATATATATAAAGCTTAATGGAGAGAATAAAGAATGCAATATTTTGAGTATATCCAATCCTTGCCCAACAACATGGAATAGTTGGTCTTGACATCAAGGATAAAAAATCCCTTAGGTTGCTCTTGTCTGCCAACCTTGAAGTTAACTATGATGAATCCCTTAGCAGGCCGATCATGTCCAACAAAATTAGTTATAAACACATCAGTCTTCTTCATGTCTTTAACATCTAGACCAACTTTTTTGAGTGTAGCCAATGGTATGATGTTCACACCATCTCCATTATTAACCAGTACCCTCTTCATTTCAACACTATTGATATCGAACTTAATATACAAAGGCCAAATATGCCTGGTCATTAACTTATCGTGTTGAGATATAGTTAATAACGTTCCTATTCTTTGGTCAATGGCTGCCTCATCTAGGTGAATCGTATCGCCATCTACGGTGGACTTCTGGCCTGGATTTGGCCTAAAGTTATTTGATAGTGTCACCACATTGATAACTTAGTTAGGAACTTCTTTAGGTGGCATTTGTCCCTTTCTGATATTTCCTTCTTTAATTGACAAAAACCACTATTTTCAGCCTTGCCCTTTATATTTATGATGGAGTTGGAAATTAGAAAAAGGCCTCTAATCATGATGTACTTTACCATATATCTTCTTTGACAATTGCTTTAAAGCCCGATATTCTTACTTAGATGAATTAGCTTCATCTTTAGGATCTAGTATACTCTTGTGCAGCCTTGGATGAGCCAACTCACTAACTTATTCCCTAGCAACTTGTCATCTTCTCTACATCCTCCTTTTTTGAGTTTTAGTCATTTGAACTTTGCCTTCATTATCAGGATACTAGAGTCTTTTAAATACCTTTGAGCTGGGGTTATGTCTATGCCAATCATCCTTTACTTTTGGCTTAAAGGTTTTTACGTTAGGTCAAAGTTCAAGTTAGGGCTTTTTTCTTTCAGACCAATCTTAAGTTGCTTCTTCCCTTTCATGTTGAAATTTTCTATGGCATGAAGGGCAAGTTATTTCTTTCTCCCTAACCATTTTAACTTTTTATCTTTTCGGCCTACGTCCTCAATAAAATGAGAAGATATTTCAACCTTAAGCTTTGGCCTATCTAAAAAAAATGGTTATTTTACACCCTTACCCAACACCTTAATATTCTTAGGGTACACCATATTTGTCATGATCTGAACCCTAAAGGCACATGACCGGCATGAGGGAATGAGAAAGTGTGAAACTTCTGAAATCTATAGCAAGCCTTTTAAAAATTTTCACATAAAAATTTACTGACTTTAAAAATCTAAAAAATCCGGTAGAGTTTCCTCTATATCAGGGCAAAAACCAAAACTTGTAGAATGTAAATAAACACTCCCAATATATATTTTCAATCACTTCTACTTCACCATACCTCAATAACCAATATATAAGTCAAACATATATATATCCGAATAAAACCAATTAGATCACGAATACAACTTATCAAATATTTGAACTACTGCAGTGTCTAGAGTACGAGTACAAAATATCAACATCAATAGGACCTACATAATATAGCCAGGGAAGAACAAGTCTGGTGTTGCAAAGAGTGACTAACTCTGGCTCTTAAAATCCTAAAAAATAATTGAGGAGAATCATACCTCAATGAGTAAATTAATGTTATAAAATGCATGTTAATTTTTGAAATACTTATTTAAAACCATTAAAGTCATTAAATAAATAAACATCTAAAATCATTTATTTTGCTAAAATTATTATTATAAAAATATACTTTCTAAAATGTATGAATCTCTTTAATGTAAAAAACGGCTCATGCGATAATAATATTTACTAATAAAATAAAACTTTTAGTGGGAGTTCATGGTAGAGCCCTAAGACTCAAATCTACTAGTATTTTGGCTCTCTTAGAGATCATGCTCAACCGAGTAACAGCCACAGTCAAGTCACTTAGTCCATTATCGATGCCCCGAGAGAACAAGCTCAATCGAGGTCCATCTCAACTCCAAGCTGAGAGAATAAATTTCACCGAGCTCAATTCATAATACTGCCCGAGAGAACAAGCTCAACCGAGCCAAATACTAAAACATATCTTACCCAACATTGAACCTATACACACCTAGTCCTGGTGACACCCACCAGGTAGCACGTTCTACCACTCGTCCAAAACATATATATATCTGATACCCTATATTCATATTATATTCCAATAAGGGTTATAATCCTCCAAATAAAGGAAGAATACTCAATTAGGAAGAATACTTGATCGAGAAGAATGCCTAACTAGGAATATGCTTAATTAGAAAGAGGATTTCCATATCCTAATGAGACAAGAATCCCTAATCAAGAGGGAATCCAAGTCTCATCAGGTTTAAGTAAACATTTCATATATATACTCCTCATATCTCTCATTCTATTCATTCTCTCATATTCATAACACCCTTTATCTCTCTAAGCACGCAATCTCTCTCTTTACAACCCTTTTTAACTTAAGCATCAGGGTGTTTGTGGGGATCTCCCCCATCGCTCACCCTGCTCTTGTTGATTACTTGTTTGCAGGATTCAGAGGTTCCCATAAACGAGTTATCAATATCATTAACAAAATAAAATAACTAAAACATCTTCCTGAAAATTTTAACAACAGTAAAACATATAAATCATGCATGCTAATAAAATCCACAATAATAATTATACCACCATTATCAGAATGAATTAAATATTCAACTTTACTATATT
>CATIWK010012320.1:0-19016 GCA_949634005.1 Mallotus japonicus | reverse complement strand
ATCGAATTCGATTGTTCTCTACTTTATAAGCAAAATGGTGGATTTAACCTCAAGTACAAGCACGGAGCTAAATGATGAAGAATTCAAGCTAATTAGTTTAATTTACTATTCTGAAATTAATTAGCTTGAAGTGGACGAATTTTCAAGTTATTTTCAAAGATGAGGTGTAATTTTTTGAATTTTCAAATGATGACTCATCATGAGATGCCAATTTTGAATTTTCAAAATTGAGTTGTCATTAGTTGTCATTATTGAAGGGTTAGGATGTTTACATGCCTATATAAAGGCCATGCTTATGTAAATGATTGCATAACATCTTTGATATATTAAGTGAGGTTTTTCTTATCTTGGTTCTCTTGAAACTTTGCAAGTTTACTTGAATTGTTTCACTTCTACCTTTCATTACAATTGCTAAGTTAGATTACACTTAGAATTGTGTGATTGTTCATCTTTTTAATAACTAAGTATCTTGCTCCAATTTAATAAGCAAGGGGTTTAGTTCCATCAACACAACCTTTCTTGATGATCTTGGGCTAAGATTTTAAAGTTGGATGCGCGTTCTATCTCTATTATAGATAGGATTCGTATCAGATACACCTTCTATATTTATGTTCTGGTTCTCCATTATTAACATAAGCATATGTAAGACATTTAAAAATCTTTAAATCTAAATAATTGCTAAAAGTACCTGAGTATACTTATTTTAAAGTTTTTTTTTTTATCAATACTAGTTGGGGAGATTCATTAATAAGAAAACATACTATAGTAGTAGTTTCGGCACAAAAAGATTTTAATAAACTGGAGTTAAAAATTATACAACATACCTTCTCCATTAAATTCCTATTCATATGCTCGATTATACTATTTTGTTGTGGAGTACCATGAACTATATAATGCCTCAAAATTCCTTTGGTCTTACGAAAAGAATTTAACTTATCAAAACAAAACTTCAAGCTATTGATAGTGTGGAGATGCTTCACCTACTTCCCTATTTGTTTGTCAATCATAGTCTTTTGTTGCTTGAATGAATCAAACACATTAGTCTTTTGTTTCAAGAAGAACACCTAATTTAAAAAAAAAAATCATCAATCACAGTTAATATATAGCTATCACCACCCTTGAAGGGCACTTTTGATCGTCCTTAAGGATCTGAATGACTATAATTAAGTGTTCTTTTTTGTTTTGAATGCATTTATTGAAAGTAACTCTCTTTTACTTCCCAAAACTGTAGTCTCAAAAAATTTCAATTTTATTATCTAACCATTAACAAATATGTTTTTGCTTAATTCAGCCATCTTAATTTCACTCATCTAAGAAACAGCAGTTACAACTATAGAAACCTACAAGATATATAACTTGGCATAGTTTTGATGCCCTTTCATCATCATTAGAGAACCTTTACTAACCTTCAAAACTCCAGCTTCACTAGTGTACTTGTACCCTTTTAAGTCAAAAGAAATCAATAAGATAATATTGCAACCTAATTTAAAAATATTTCTTACGTGACTAAGCATCCTGAAAACCTTGTCGAACATCTTAATTCTAATTGTTTTAATACCAACTACCGAATAAGGGGCATTATTTTCCATCAACATAACACTCTTAATCAATATTTCATATGTTGAAAATTAGTCCTGATTATCAATAACCCAATCTTCACAAGGTTTAGAGTTGCTATTAGATATAACTAGGAGTTCTCTATCACTATCCATATCTTTTGCAACACTCACTTCACCTAAATTTTTTGATTATTTTCCTTTTTAACAAGCGCAACTCTCTTATTCTTTTCAACAACTTAAAGCACTCAGATTTCATGTGACCACTTTTTTTCTTGTAGTAATTATACGTTTTCTTTTTGTTCTTAGACTTCGACCTACTCCTTACATCACAACAAAAATTCCTCTCTTATATTCTCTCTCGAACAATAAGCCCATTTGCCCAAGCCTCAAAATTGATCACTATTTGTTTTATTTTTCTAAGAGAATAGAATATCAATTGTTTTCATCTAGAATGAGTATATCATAACTATATAAAATAATATCTCTAAAAGTTAAGTATGAAAAGGGGAGTTAATATAACAAAATCAAAGTTAAATCTTCATCATCATACTTAACCTCCATATTATCTAAATTAGAGACAATCTCTTTAAAAATTAAATTATCATAAATAGATGTATTTCACTTCAAAAAGATCAATATATGTATTTTTTGCCATACAATAAGGATATGATCACTTCTTTAGATGCAATTTGTTGGTTAGGCTTTTCATCATACATAATTGCTCTAATTTTAACCACAACACATCAATAGTTTTCCCCTTCAAATTATCATATAGAATATAATTCACCGAATGAAAATGAATTTAAGATAAGGCCTTTCAATCTCTATATTGCTTTCCTCTAATGGCTAGCATGAGAGATTCTTCTCAAACACTAATAACGCATCATCCAAATCCATTTGTGCAAGCATAGCCCACATAATTACCTGCCATATCAAAAAATAACTAAATGGAACATCATACTTTATGGTTGCCATCATTGAAATCACAACTAATACTTTGACACCAATTTGTATTAAAAAAAATGTGACAATAAGAGAAAACATAAATGAAAATAACACACAGAATGTACATGAAAAATTTAAAATCGAAAAAAAAACTATGGGCAAAGGAGAAAAATTCACTACTATTGAAAATTTAATATATGAGAGTGTTTAGGGCAGCAACAATGATAATTTTTAGGCCCTATGTGTGTGTGTAAAAATGGAGATAAAACCATATGCCTAAATGTGGAAAAAAATGGACCATTAAAACAGGTCCTATCGATTTAATTCTTTGTTACCACGATAAATTTCTAAAACAATCTCACATACATAATTTTACCAAAATAGTCATATTGTGACCTCTTTAATCCAAAACAAGACCATCAAAACGAGTCCTATTGACCCAATCCTTTGCCACTACCATAAATATCTAAAAAAACTCTTATATATATATCATTTTCACCAAAATAGTTGTTCTGCGAGCTCTTTAATCCAAAGAAAATAGAATTCATGCCTCACACTGTAACATTTTGAAATAAACTTTGTGGGCGTACTTAGTTTTTAGTATAAATCGTGGAATAAGAATCCCAAAAATTTACTATCATAGGCATATCTTGAGAGCTTATTAATACTTCTTCGAAGATATTTGGTGTGTCCTTAAGCTCCTTAAATATAAAAAGGCTACAGATATGTAGAGGTAATTTTAAGGCAGGTTATTAAGCTCTTTTAATAGTGTCACCAAGATTTTGACATATTTTTAAAAGCTACAACTGTAACCGTATATTACTTCAGCAAGGTTGTTATTTTTCATAATGTAAACAACTATTAACCAACTTCTTAGTTTCTCATGCATTGCAAATGATTTTGTGAGAGAATTTGTTATTTTTGTTGTGTTCAAAACCAGCAAGTTCACAGATCGTGAATTGTATTATAAAATGATATCGTTCCTATAAGGATTGCATATAGATTACTAATATTTCTACTTATTTTCCTAGCTATCAAATAAAATTAACTAAGTAAAAAAAAATCATCTATAAAATTATAAGCAAATAAAACTTAAAGGAAAATCAATTAATCAAACATAGAGTTTGGAAATTTATTTCACTATTCTAAATCAATCATGAACACCTAAGTTATTAATTCGATAAATTGTTAGTTAAGGGTAATTATTTTAAATTACTTAATGACTCACTCAAGTTCAGTTAACAATATTAAGATTAAAATCTAAACTCCTCTCGTGATTAAAGGTTAATTAAAATTCATTAATGTTCCTTAACAATTATTTTATCTTTAAAGAGCTCACCTACGCTTATGGTTAAGTGGTCTAAGTCCTATGAGTTTTAAGCCAGTAAATTTCCCTAACTCTTCTTGGTTAATTTACCCATAAACATATAATCAACTAGATCCAAAATGGAAAGCAAGAAAATAAATCACAACTCACAAAATTAACTGAAAATCAATTTAATAACTAAAATATGTGTTCAATCACAACTTAGAAAAGTTACTCCAATTCCAAACCCTAAAAAGAATTGTAGCATGCATGACTTTACTAACTTAAAGAAAAACTACAAACAATTAAATAAATAGCAAGATCATGAAGAAGAAGAATAGAGAAAACACGTTTGAATGCACTTGAATCCTTCAACTTTTAATCGCATTTCTTGAGCTCTTGTTTATAATTTTTGGTGTCTAATGATTTTAGATAAACTCCTCATCATCCCCCCTTATATAAGCATTACATGATAAAGACCTAATCCCCAATGAATTGCTCAATCCAAATCTTTAAGGAGGGATTTTCTCATTTGGCACGACCCATGACACAATTGTGCTTCAAGTCATGCTGCATTTAATTATTTTGGCACCGTTTAAACATGCCCATGCTTCAATTCGGTCTCTTTTTCCATAAAAATGCATAGCCTGGAACACAGTCATGTCACCATGTTGTATCTTTAAGTAATCCTTCATTTCTTGGCAGTGGGTAACACGGTCCAAAGCATACTCATGCTCCTACCGTGCTTGTTATTCCTTGATTCTTCGCTTTTGAGCAGAAGGGAACATGGCCTTCAACATGGTCATGCTATAAGTCGTGTTCCTTAATCCTTTTTTCTAGTGAGCGACACAAGCTGCGACATACCCATGTCACAGCCATGCGTGATATAAACCTTACTTTTTGAGAAATCCTTATTCAAGATTACCTACAAAAGAGGAATAATCATTAAAACTAAAAATACTTCTAATAAAAACTAAAATTAAACCAAAAATATCAAAATCCTAATTAAAACTCTAAACTAAAAACCATTCCTAATTAAATTTAAGATCCATAAAAGATACTTATTAATTCCTAAAGTTTACATAAAATTCAACTAAAAATATATGTAAAAATTACACACATCAAATTCCTCCACACTAAGGCTTTGCTTGTCCTCAAGCAAATGAAACACAAATTTTAAAACTTCACTCAACTATAACCAAGGATTCAAACTTCCAAGACATATAATTTGACAACATCGAGACTGAAAATTTTTTATTGATCAAGATAATTGGATAAAAATACGTCATACGTAATCAATTTACTAATCATGACTTTAGCACTAACTCTTAAGAAATTCAACAAGCATAATTATAAAATAGAAGCATCATGATTTTGCAATATCTGAATGACAACCTTTTTTCTCTTGTGAGCGCGTTTTACACTCCATCTCACAATGTTTTTTTTTGTGAGTGCGTTTTATGCTCCATCTCACCCCTTTTTTCTTCTTTTTACTCTTTAGCGAGTACGTTTTACGCTCCATCTCACTTGAGGTTCTTCTTTTTTTAAAAAAAAATTGGCAAATGCATTTTACGCTTTGTCTTACCTAAAAAAACAAAAAAATTTGAATTACATCCCCAATTTATATTCTTCTTCTACAATTATGCCATAAGCCTTCCTTTTAAAGTCTTGCTTAGGTTATAAAAACTAAATTTCTTACACATAAAGATCATGTTCAACTATTTTAAATAAAAAACCCTTTCAATAATTTGATATTTAATCAAAATTACAAACTTTTTCATTTATTCTCCCTAATCGCAAATTGAGCAACAATTTTCAATGAAACTCAAAAGTGAGGACAAACAAACCTTAATTGTATGGATGAAACTAGTTGAAAATTAATGAATCTTATAAAAGAAAGATTTTTTTATTGTTGTTTTTTTCTTTTTATTATTATTAATTATTAATCTAATCCAATCAACTATAAAATCATGCGAATAATAAGCAACACATAAAAAATTTAATTTGCAAAAAAGGTTAATGGAATTAACTCCTCCCCTACACCATTCATGTCATTGTCCCAAATGACAAAAGAAATACTAAAGCAAATCAAATATAGAAAATTATAAAGGAAAACTCCCATATCCATGAAATTGTGTTGTTCGGTTGGAGGTAATATCCACCGAAATAAAATAAAATAAAACAAAGAAAAATAAAAGTCATAGAAAAACCAAACATGCCATTTAAAATTGTTATGGCTACATCACAATATTTGAAAATATTAATAACAAGGAAAAATAAGAGAACAAAGGAAATAAAGAGAAACATTAGTCATTAACCGGAGCATGGTCATCAACATCATCCTCATGAAGCTCCTTCATGTCATCATCTCCAGCAACTCGATATATGTTGGGCACGGGGGTAAAGGAAAACCCTGAGCTTGACAGAAAGCAGAGAATCCATCACAGAGCCAATCTAACATTACAATATGATAATGCTATGTATGTTGGATCTTGAAAATAGTAAGCTCCAAGTCTTTAGAGGGAGGTACAGAGGTGGAAGGGTATACGTGGCTGGAAAGGATACCTATTGGAGTAATTTGAGGAAGTGCAGAATGGGAAGATATATAGAGATCCTCGTCAATATGAACATCCTCACCTACATTTGGGTCAACTTGTGCCCCAACTAAGACAAACCAACCATCCCTAAACACAACCAACCTAATGTTTCTCATAACAGTGAGGTTGAAAGCTTGCATTGAATAAACTTTAGTCAAATTAGAGAGGTTATCAAAAACTATGAAATTTTTTGCTAAATGAGTGATATAGGACCCACCACACAAAGCACCTTTCTTCTTCTTAGCCATACCCTCCAAGTAAAGAGCAAAACCATAACCTAAATAAGGCACTAATATCTTATCAAAACACCTCAAATAAAATAAATAATGGAGTGTAACTACTTCAATAATTTCCCGACACCCACAAATGGTTAAAGTAATTAGTCTATACGAATAACGCAAAATAGGGCTAGCAATCCCTATGCTTCTGCTCATCCTAGGGTCATAATTAGCATTTGCATTAATGTACCTAATTTCTCTCTAATAATGAACCAAATTTTTAAAACCAAAATAAATCACAGTGTTTTCATAATCAGGACTAGTAAAAATTAGTTCATAAAATCCACAATTCACAACAAATTCATTTAAGGTCATAAAGAATTGTTGCCCACCAAGCCTAAACGTAACAACATCGGGCTTATTATAAGCTACAAGATCTTTATCTAAAGAGAAACTAAAGAGAAATTCAATGAAAAGTTCATGAAAAACATGTTGGTTAATTCTCAAAAAATTATTCTTCTTAGAATGATCCATCATTGCTAATACATGTTCATCTATCCCTACAACTCTTAAATCCCTAAAAACAATATGAAAAGAAGGGTGAATAAGAAGGGTTCACAAGATTTCACACCTTTCCCTTTGAGGATTTGATGAAAATTAAAGAAAAGGATGAAGTGATGATGATGGAGGAGGTTGGGCTCTTGAGTTGAGGGCAGCATAAGCGTTTGATAGGGCATGCTTCTATTCTTTAGACGACTGGAATTGAGATGAGGTCGTTTAGGAGGAGGGGTCCATGTATGGGAGATTTCTTACGAACCATGTTGATTAAGAGTAGAAAATGATAAAAAGTTAGGTGAGATTTTGAGAGAAAAAGTGAGAAAAGAGGGTAAAATTTGAAAAGAGATATGAAAAAGATGATGTGGCTGGCTAGGGTTTGAAAAAGAGTCATATACTGGCAGTGTGATACAGCCATGTCATGGTTTTATCACAAATAGTGTAGTGGTCTGTTGGCTTTGAGGTTTTGGATTGCCCGACCAACACAGCCATGTCCTGGCCGTGTCCGGGGCCATGTTGTTTCTATGAAAATTGGTTAATGTTTGTGAAATGTGGGACACACCTATGGCATGGTTGTGTCCTAGGGCATGCTAGATTCTGTGAATTTCAAATTTTCCCTCCAACTATCACACGACCATATCATGGTCGTGCGTCAGACCGTGTGCCACTCTATATGAAAGCTTAATTTTTCTAGTAAAAAATCACATGGTCATGTCATGGCCATACTTGGGGTCATGCTTCCTACTGTCTAAGTATGAAATTTAAACTTCATTAACAACACGACCATATCATGGCTGTGTGTCAGGGTTTATTGATTCCTGTCTAAAATGCATAATTCTTCATTTTGATGATACGACCATATCATGGCCGTATGTATGTAGTGTTCTATGCAAATGAGTGTAAAGTGCATATCAACTGACACGGGCATGGCATGCCCATGTTCAATGTCGTGTGAAGTTTTATGTTATATGTCCTCTAAATCATGGTTTATAACACAGTTATATTACAAACCGTGTATAGCACTATCTAGCATCCAAATTTAAGCACAATTTACCACAAGGCCATGCTTCAGGCCATATGGGTTACTGAATAAACATATTTAAAAGGTGTGTACCTGAGCACGGCCTGAAATATGGCCATGCTTCAGGGCGTGCTATCTCCAAAAACTTGACTTTGGCTTAGATTTTCACCAACTCCTCATGATTGATGACCTAAAAAATTAAACAACAAAAACTAATGATAATACAGAAGAAAAGTAAACCAAAATTAAACTCAAAAATAAAGAATACAAAAGAGATAAATCGAAAACATGTTGGGTTGCCTCCCAACAAGCACTAATTTAAGGTCCTTAGCTTGACCTATTTGCCAATGCTTTACTCGGGATCAATGAGTGTGCAAGACATACTCGCAAGGTAGTCTCCTTTGAAAAAGTATGGTTTGAGCCTCTGTCTATTAACTTTGAATGTTTCATTGGATTCGTTTAAAAGCTCCACAACACCATGAAGGAAGATTTACGTAATTTGAAAGGGTCTCGACCATTATGACTTGAGTTTTCCTAGAAAGAGTTTGAGTTTTGAATTGAACAATAGAATTAAGTCACCCTCCTTAAAATCCTTCTTTTAAATATGATTATCATGCCACTTCTTTATTTTTTCTTTCTAAATTTTGGCATTTTTATACGTATCTTGAGAGGGCTAATAGAAGCCGCTTTGTAGTACTTTTGTTGCCGTTTTTGTTGAACTAAAGTGTCCCCCACACTCAAGTGAATGGTAATAAGTTAAGGCTTTTGAAATCTCATCATTCGACAAACATCTTTGCATTGGGCCATCTCTAGATAGTTTGTATAAGTACGATTCATCCTAATAGAATTGATTGACATCAAGGGGAAGAACTCCACATGCTAGGTAATTCACAAAATCAGCATACCAAGGTACAGAGCCTTATACTTTTATCAATTGCTCACCCGGTAAACCATAATAGATAAGAAGATGATTTAAGTTCTTTAATGCTTCAAGGCGAGAGAGGTAATCCATTATAAATTTTCAATCCTTTTTCTATCCCTTATCTCCAAGTCAAACTCTTGCAATAATAGAATCCAATGGATAAGTCGTGGTTTGGCATCTTTCTTTATGAGCAAGTACCTAAGAGCTAAATGATCAGTATAAACAATGACTTTGTTCCCTGTAATGTATAAATGAAACTTAGCCATGGTGTATACTACGGCTAGAAGCTCCTTCTATGTTGTTGCATAATTGATTTAAGCTTCCTTGAG
The DNA here is from genome assembly GCA_949634005.1 of Mallotus japonicus. Lineage (NCBI taxonomy): Eukaryota > Viridiplantae > Streptophyta > Magnoliopsida > Malpighiales > Euphorbiaceae > Mallotus > Mallotus japonicus. The sequence continues at coordinate 9,564 of CATIWK010012320.1, read as the reverse complement.
AGTATGACTAATGTAATAGATTGTATAAGCCTGTTTGTCCCTTCGTTGCCCTAGCATAGCCCCAATAGCGTAGTCACTAATATCGCACATAATCTTGAAAGAAAGAATCCAATTTGGCGATTGTAACACGGGTGCTGTTATTAAAGTCTCCTTAAGCTTGCAAAAAGCATTCAAAGTCTCTTCGTTAAAATGAAAAGGAACATCTTTTGATAACAAATTAGTAAAGGGTTTGGCAATCTTAGATAAATCCTTAATAAAGCAACGATAGAACTCTGTATAACTAAGGAAACTCCTTATTCCTTTTATAGATATAAGCGGTAAAAGTTTTTCAATCATTTTAATTTTAGCTTTGTGCACCTCAATTCCATTCTCAGACACGATATGCCCAAGAAACACACCTTTTGTCTCCTTAAAATAACATTTCTTCCAATTAAGCATAAGGTTATTTTCCTTACATTACTGTAAAACTTTAGAAAGATTATCAAGATATGCATCAAAAGAAGCACCATAAGCAAAAAAAGTCATCCATAAAAATCTGCACAATATTTTTAACAAAATCAGAAAAAATTGACATCATGCATCTTTAAAAGGTTGTAGGGGCATTACATAACCTAAAAGGCATCCTCCCGTATGCTTATGTTCTATAAGGACATGTACTGGTTTTCTCTTGGTCATCAGGATGAATTGGGATTTGAAAGAATCATGAATAACCATCAAAATAACAGAAGTATGAATGATTTGCTAACCTTTCTAAAATTTGATCAATAAAGGGTAAAGGAAAATGATTATTTCTTGTTGCTTTATTCAACTTCTTATAGTCAATGCACATGTGCCAACCCATGACAGTCCTAGTAGGTATTAATTCGTTATTATCATTCTTAACTACTGTCACTCCCCCCCCCCTTTTGTGAACTATATGAATTGGGCTAACCCAATTACTATTTGATATTGGATAGATAATTCCTGCATTTAGCAATTTCATTATCTCTTTCTTAACCATTTCTTTTATGTTAGGATTTATTCTTCTCTGGTTTTCAATGGTAGGCTTATAGCCTTCCTTCATGTGTATCTTATGCATGCAAATATAAGGGTTAATCCCTTTAATGTTATCAATAGTGTAGCCTATGATTTTCCTATAGTGTCTAACTCTTCTAAGTACCTGATTTACTTATTCCTCACTTAGTTCAACATTCACAATAATAGGATTAGTAGAATTAGGGCCAAGAAAAGCATGCCTCAGATTTGAATGAAGAAGTTTTAATTCTACCTTAGGTACATCTTCTTCCTCCAATTTTTGCATATAATTTAAAGGCTCATACCTTATTGATTTTCTCAAAAAAGTATAGGATTAACATTGAGATAATGATTGTAGATTACTACCTCTTGATTAATGTCATCCTCCTTCACATCATGAACCAAACATGCTTTAAGTGGGTATTAGGTTAGGTGTTTCTCAAACACCATTTGAATATAATTGTCTATCACGTCCACCGTAAAACATGATTTCATGTTGGTGGTTTGCCTTGCCATTTTGAAAATAGCACAATTTTGCCTCATTTGACATCTATAATTGTGCTGACTGAAGCTAGGAAAGGACACCCCAAAATGATTGGAATTTGAAGGTCCTCCTCTATCTCTAGTATAATGAAATTGCTTGGCACATAGTAATCACCAACCTTAACGGGCATATCCTCCAAAACTCTAGTAGGATAGATGATGGACTGATCTGGTAGTTATAGTGACACTGTTGTTGGTTTAGGATCTCCAATGTTTAGGCACTTGTAAAAAGAAAAATACATTATACTCACACTAGTACCTAAATCATATAAAGACCTACCTATGAACTCACTACTAATAACGCAAGAAATGGTGATACTCCCTAGATCTTTGAGCTTTTGTGGAAGCTTATTTTAGATTATTGCACTACATTCCTCATCAGTAAAATGAATTCCCACTTCCTTTTATTGGCGATGATGTCTTTTAAAAACTTTGCATAAGAGGGCATCATAGTGATTATATCCAAAATCGGAATGTTGAGTTTAAGCTGTTGAAAAGCCTTCAAAAGCTTCCCAAATTGTTTATCCAACTTTATTTTTTGCAACCTTTATGGAAAAGGCACTAATGTAGTACTTTTTTAAGCACTTCTTTTTTCTTTGGTACCACCTCTTTATTGACTTCCTCAGCCTGCTCATCCTTTAAAAGGTCATATTTGTTTACATTCATTTCATCTATTTTGCTCTCCACTTCAGCTTGTTGCTTTCTACTCCTTAGGGTAATCGCCTTAGCTTTATTTATAGGATTTTTAGGTTGACTAGGAAATTTTTCTATTTGTCTCGAACTGAAAGCAAATGCTTGAGAGGCAATTTGATTTTCTAACATCTTATTATGAGCAAATAATTACCACATTTGAGAATCTAGACTCTTGATAGTGTCTCGTTGTTCCTATTGATCCTTTAAAAGCTTTTTTATCATGATTTCCATATTAGATTTGTGCTCTTGAGGTTGGTTGTAGATGTTCATTTATTAGAATCCTAGTAGGGGCTGCTTAAATCCTTGATTTGCACTTAAGTTACCACGACCAAAAAATATTAGTGTGGTTACGCCATCCTAGATTATATATGTTGGAGTAGGAATTTTCTTAAGCTCGTGAGTAAGTATTCATTGCATTCAGTTGCTCAATCGTTGCATCTTGAGGGTAGCAATTTCTTTGGCACTTCGTAGCAGGATGTCCTCTAGCATATTGCTTACAAATGAAAGTAGGTAGCAAGTTAGTTGATTTGGTTATGGCCTCTATCTTCTTTATAAGCAAATTTATCTTTACATTGAAAAGGTTCCAACCATCTACTTCATGCATGCCCGCAACTCTTTTAGGTGGACTTCTGTTTGCTTACTATTAATATTTATTAAATGCTATAGTCTCAAGTAAATTGTATGCATCTTCGAGCATTTTGCTCATTAAAGATCCTTGAGCTATAGCATCTATGGTGATCCTCATAGGTTCAGTAAGTCCTTGGTAGAAAGTTTGAATGAGAAGCCTTTGAGGGACATTTTAGTGAGGGCATTGTAGTTACAAGTCCTTAAACCGCTCCCATGCTTCATATAAAGACTCGCTGCATTTTTTAGTAAAGCTTATGATCTCTTGTATGAACTTTATTGTCTTACTCGGTGGGAAATATTTGCCAAGAAATGCCTTTAACAATAAATCTTAACTAGTGATCGACTGCGGTGCTAGAGAGTTCAACCACAACTTAGCCTTATCCCTCAAAGAAAAGGGAAAAGGTATGAGCTTCAATGCTTATGAGCTACCCCATTCATCCTAAATGTATCACAAATGTCCAAGAATTATGCTAAGTGGGCATTAGGATCCTCACTCGGTAGACCTCCTAATTTATATTATAAAACCATCTAATTATCATTGGTTTGATTTCGAAGTTGTTCGCTTCAAAAGCTGGCCTCACAATACTATTTTGGTCATCTCCTGGGTTAGGCATTGTGTACTCTTGAAGAGTATGATTTCTCGCTTGTTGTCCACCTTATCCTTTAGCCATAGTGTGCTTGTCTTGTTTGTGCTTGTCCTTATGGTTTTTCTTGCATGATTTCTCCATGTCAGGGTTTATCTTCTCTAAGTCAGATTTTTGGGATCGAGTGTTCATAAACTAGCAAAAATCTTGAAAATCAATGAACAAAACAAATGAGCTATAAAAGAAAAATATTAGTCTAAGAAAAGCAAAAAGTAAATTAATATCAACATTGGTAAACCTCGGTAGTGGCTCTAAAACTTGTTGTGTTCAAAACCCACAAGTGCACAGATCGTCAATTATAGTATAAAAAGATATCATTCCTAAGACGATTGAATATTGATGACTAATATTTCTATTTATTTTCCTCGCTAGCAAATAAATTTAATGAGTAAAGAAATCATCTATGAAATTATAAGCAAATACAAATTAAAGGAAAATCAATTAATCAAACATAGAGCTTGGAAAATTGTTTTACTATTTTAGATCGATCATGAACACCTAAGTTATTAATTCTATTAATTTTTAGTTACAGGTAATTGTTCTAAATTACTTAATGACTCTCTCAAGTTCAATTAAGAATATTAAGATTAAAATCTAACCTACTCTCGTGATTAAAGGTTAATCAAAATTGATTAATGTTCCTTAACAATTATTTTACCTCCAAAGAGCTCGCCTACTCTCATGGTCAAGTAGTTTAAGTCCTATGAGTTTTAAACTAGTAAATTCTCTTAACTCTTGTTGGTTAGTTTACCCATAAACATGCAATCAACTGGATCCAAAATTGAAAGTAATTAAATAAATCACAACTCATAAAATTAACTGAAAATCAATTTAATAACTAAAATATGTATTTAATCACAACCTAAAAAAGCTATTCCAATTTCAAACCATAAAAAGAATTTTAGCTACGCATAAACTAAAAAACAATTAAATAAATAGCAAGCGAATGAAGAAGAAGAATAGAGAAAACTTGTTTGAATGCGCTTGAATGCTTCAACTCTTGATCGCCTTCTTAAGCTCTTGTTTGTAATTTTTGGTGTTTAATGATTTTAGATAAACTCTTTATTATCCCCTTTAAATAAGCATTTTATGATAAAGATATAATCCCCAATGAATTCCTCAATCCAAATCTTCAAAGAGAGATTTTCTCATTTGGCACAGTCTATGACACGGTCATTCTTCAGGTCGTGCTGCATTTAGTCTTTCCAACATGGTCTAAACATGCCCATGTTCAATTTGGTCTCCTTTTCCAAAAAAAAAAAAAATACATGGCCTGAAACACGGTCATGTCATGGCCATGTTGTATCTTCAAGTCATTTCTTGGAAGCAGGTAACACGGTCCAGAGTATACCTGTTCTCCAACTGTGCTTATCGTTCCTTGATTCTTCGCTTTTGAACAGAAGTGTATAGGGCCTGCAACATGGTCGTGCTGTAAGTCGTGTTCTTTAATCCTTTTTCCAGTGAACGACACGGGCTGCGACACGCCCATATCACGGCCATGTGCTATCTAAACCTTACTTTTTGAGAAATCCTTATGTAAGATTACCTACAAAAGAGGAATAATCATTAGAAATAAAAGTATTTCTAATAAAACTAAAATTAAACACTTCAATTAAGTAGCCTATTTATCACATTTTTTCACATAACCACTTCAATTAAGTATTCTAGTTATCACATTTTTCACATAAATAATATCTTCTTCTCTTCTTTAATATATATTTGCGGCAATAAGAGTATTCGCATAAGTTACTAAAGAGGATATATAAAACTATTGAAGGATTTGGCAAAGATATTTTGAGAAGAGATAAAGAATTTTTCTTTCTAACCTTTTATATTTTTATCAAATTTTCATGTACATAAAATTAATTGGACCAACCTTACCAATAACAAAAAATGCTCGGGAACAATGCAATGGTGGGCAATACATCAATCTTCTAAGTAATTTGTCCTAAAGAGCTTGCCTACTCTCATAGTTAAGTAGTTTAAGTCTTATGAGTTTTAAACTAGTAATTCTCCGAACTCTTATTGGTTAATTTACCCATAAACATGCAATCAACTTGATCCAAAATTGAAAGTAATTAAATAAATCGCAACTTATAAAATTAACTAAAAATCAATTTAATAACTAAAATATGTGTTCAATCACAACCTAAAAAAGCTATTCCAATTTCAAACCCTAAAGAGAAGTTAAGCCATGCATGGCGTTACTAAGTCAAAGAAAAACTAAAAAACAATTAAATAAATTGCAAGAAAATGAAGAAGAAGAATAGAGAAAACTCGTTTGAATGCGCTTGAATGCTTCAACTCTTGATCACCTTCTCAAGCTCTTGTTTGTAATTTTTGGTGTCTAATGATTTTAGATAAACTCTTCATTATCCCCCTTATATAAGCATTATATGATAAAGACTTAATCCCTAATGAATTCCTCAATCCAAATTTTCAAAGAGAGATTTTCTCATTCGGCATAGTCTATGGCACAATCATTCTTCAGGTCGTGATGCATTTAGTCTTTCTAGCATGGTCTAAACATGCCCATGTTCAATTTGGTCTCCTTTTCCAAGAAAAAAAAATTGCATGGCCTGAAACACGATAATGTCATGGCCGTGTTGTATCTTCAAGTAATCCTTCATTTCTTGGTAGTAGGTAACATGGTCCAAAGCATACCTATGCTCCAACTGTGCTTATCATTCCTTGATTCTTCGCTTTTGAACATAAGGGTACAGGGCCTACAACATGGCCGTGCTGTAAGTCGTGTTCTTTAATCCTTTTTTCCAGTGAACAACATGGGCTGCGACACGCCCATGTCACGGCCACGCACTATTTAAACCTTACTTTTTGAGAAATCCTTATTCAAGATTACCTAAAAAAGAGGAATAATCATTAAAACTAAAAATATTTCTAATAAAACTAAAATTAAACCAGAAATATCAAAAATCCTAATTAAAACTCTAAACTAAAAAATATTCCTAATTAAACTTAAAATTAATAAAAATAAATATGAATTCCTAAAATTTACATAATATTCATTAACATTCAACTAAAAATATATGTAAAAATTACACACATCAATTTTAAATGTCCAATAACTATTTGGATATCTAAGGTTGATTTTAAGTGTTTTTGTATAGGTTGATATAAGAGCATAAATTTAATTCATCATAATAATCATGACTTGATTATTTTATAAAATTCCCATAAACTTATGGCATATAATACATCATTTCCTAATTCAAAATTTAAAGTAACTAGACTTCCAACTAATTTACTTTGATGTTGAAGGATCACCCTCCTAAATTTTTCAGTTCGATTTAAATTTTTATTTGGTTCGATTCGGTTATTTTTTAAATATTTTCAGTTTAGTTTCATTTTATATATTTTTAAACCGAACTGACTGATGCACACCTCTACTAATGATATGATCATAAATCTGTACCATTGTGCTTCCTCTTCATGTTGTGTTGTTGTTGTACATTTACAATTTCGTTAACCACTTCAATTAAGTATTCTAGTTATCACATTTTTTACATAAATAATGTCTTCTCTTCCTCTTTAATATATATTTGCGGCAATAAGAGTATTCTTATAAATTACTAGAGGTTATATAAAACTATTGAAGGATTTGGCAAAGATATTTTGATAAGAGATAAAGAATTTTTCTTTCTAACATTTTATATTTTTTATCAAATTTTCATGTACGTAAAATTAATTGGACCAACTTAACCAATAACAAAAAATGCTCGGGAACAAAGCAATGGTGGGCAATACATCAATCTTCTAAGTAATTTGTCCTAAACATAGGATATACCCAATAACATATGGATATAAATTATCCTAATGTAGTCCTTATTAACAAAATGAAATTTTTTTTGAAAAAATGAAATCTAAAGAAGAACAAACATTAACTTTTAAGTGTCTTTTTTTTATAGATAGTTGTATGGATAACATTAGGAATTCCATCTCCAACCAAACAAAAATCAAAGTGCTTAAGAAACTTTCTCCAACCAAAAAAAAAAATCTAATTATGCTTAAGAAACTTTCTAATTATCATGATATGGGCATTCCACATCGAACGACTTCTTGTTAAGTTGCATCATTCTTTTATTGTTCGATTATTACTAGTATTATATTGAAAATTGTATTTATTCACATGAGAATAAACTAATTTATTCTTAAAATTAATTTATCATGAAGAAGAGAAGAAAGCAAATGCTATTGAGGACCACTATGCTTAATTAACTCCAAATTATGGAGTTAGAATTGACCAAATTACTACCTCTAAGGTCATACGTGCCTAGTAGGTTGACAACTCGAAATGAAATGTAGAAAAAGGCACATTTTACGAGCTATATATGAATACTATAGCATTAAAAATATACATAGAGAGAGAAGAATAGTAGTATGGTCATATGGCCCTATATGAATTTAATGGTGTGACATTAATGTTGTGACAAAAACGAGAGATTTAAAACAAAGAATGAGCAAAGGATCACTCCCATATCCTTTTTGAAGCATATTATTCGAAAAAGAATCACATGACAAACAAAACCAAACCCAAATTTTATTTTATCCCTATTTTGCAAAAGAAAAAAAATAAAAATAAAAATAAAAATACGTACCAATGAAACGTCTCCACTTGAGTATTCAATGCTCTTTTTCATTCTTTCATTTCCTTTGCGTCTCTTCCATCTACCTCTATTGATTGCATTATTATTTCCTTTGCAAGTGATAAGACTTTACTTGTATGAAAGGTGATGGTAACAAGTATTAAAGGAGCATTTGAGAGTCTTTGAAAAGTTTTTTTGGAACTCATTTTTTGAGAAATATCTCCATCATTGGTAGAACTAGTACTACATCAACCTCTCTTGACATGCCCTTCACAACAACTATACTATGCGTAGTTCAAAAAAAAAAAAAAACAACTATACTATGCTATTTGCATATATCTTTCCTATTTATTAATTAGAAATTGAAACAATTGTCACATGATAGAATGGTGTGATATGCATGTATAATTAAATGAAATAAGAATGAAATCTTATTAAATTTGGTCGATATATATTTATAACAAATTTCATTCACATATGTAAAAATCGACGGATCGAAAAACTAAAATATTATTTGATTCATAATTTGAATCAATCAAATTTATCTGATTCATGTATGGAAATGTCTTGATTGAGAGTACTTTACCTCTTCGTGAGCCGATCTGGTGCGAACGGCGATTTAGTTTGGATGTGATACGGGTTTAAAGGTGCCTCCCATAGTTGGGATCCGTCCAGAACACTTCGTGGGTATAAAAAAAAAATCAATGAAATTTAAAATTAAATAATTTATTTTAGAATATATTTTTTTATAATTTTTTTCGAACTATTTTTTATAATTTATTTACAACAACTATATATATACAACTTGTCATTTAATTTATCTGTTTTATTATTATTATTTACAAAGCATGGGTAGAAGAGTTAATATGAACCCACCATGCAGTACAAAATTTATAAATTTGATTAAACACATATGTCTTGTCAAAGCAGATAGATTTATTTTGTCCCTACCAACATAACCCAACTAGATAAATTTTTTTTTTCCGCCAGAAAGAAACCCAACTAGACAATTGGAAATTTAATAATTCCATGATTTTGATTAGTTCACATATGATATGATGCATAGAGAGGAAAAAAGGTTGCATTATTTTCCACCTAAAATTTTGCCAGACTGTAATTATTTTCCACGTCTATCAGTCTATGTGCCATTTGCCAAGTATTATGGAATTCCTATGGGAAAAGGTCCAAATATGACCCTAATGTTTTGCCCTATTCTCACATTGACACTTGATGTTTTTCGCGGGCCGTTTATGCTCTTAATGTTGACAAATTTGGTGCATTTAAACTCAATCCATTGCTGTTGCCTATATTGCCCTTACATGAGCTGATGTGGCACATTGCACATTGTACAATTAAGTCTTGTAACTTTTTTTTAGTACAATTAAGTCCTATAGATTAATAAAAAATTAATTTTAAGGGTTACTAATAAACCTATAAAA